>JAXIVD010003474.1:42321-45851 GCA_036785275.1 Cancer borealis
TCACTCTCTCTCTCTCTCTCTCTCTCTCTCTCTCTCTCTCTCTCTCTCTCTCTCTCTCTCTCTCTCTCTCTCTCTCTCTCTCTCTCTCTCTCTCTCTCTCTCTCTCTAAATTAGTAAAACAGTTATTGATATGCTTTTCTCTCCTATGATCGATTCCTTTCCTTCTCTTCGTCTTAGTTTACAATTAAGGCGCGTGGCTGGTGCTGCCCTGTGATGGTAGCTCATGTCAGTGTATTACAGCATTAGATGATCAGGGTAAGAGACAGTGGAGGTCTTGAGGGGTGTGCAGCATCGCGCCGGGGCTGGGAATACTGCAGGTGAAGCTGTAGTGTGAGGTGCTGCTGCGGACAAGTGTAGGAAGGGGTTTACTAGGACAGCAAACCGTATTGATCTTACCACTGAGTTGCGCGCAGCCATGGTCGACCCCCCGAAATGCTGAGCAGGTCTTTCCTCACCACAACCCTCCCCTCCATCCCTCCCCTTCCCTCACTGCAAGGGGTACATCCAAACAGTAATGAATTCAGTACATGTAATTAAAGCTGACAAACTTTAATAATACTTCACTAATAGTTATTTTCTTCAGAATTACCTGATGTGTCTAACATGTTTGGAGAATCCCTCTGTAATTTTTCTCCAGCATTGATGTAGTGCTTGCCTCTTCCTCTATTAAGTAGAAAACCCGGTGGTGTGGTGACTAACTTCTAGAGGACAGCAGACGTTCGTTATGTGCGTGTTGAGAGACTGTCTTCACTTCCTGTGATGTGACTCACGCTGGCTGTATGAGCACGATGTCGTGTGGATGATTAGCGAGAGGTAATCCTTGTAACTTCTGCCCTTGGGATTGTTTGGAGTATGTGATTAATACCTGCTAATCTGGTCTACAGTATGTAAGGGTTTTTGTTCTCACCCAAGGCTAGAGGTCATCCGACAGTTTTTACGTAATCATAGACCCAGAAAGCCAGGGATATTTATTTTTTGGAAAACGTTCCTAAAGTGAAACAGGTGTATTTTTACCGTAAGAATGTCAATTGAATACATTTTCAAATATTTTCATTTAAAGTTGCAAGCAAAAAAATGTACATACTTGTTTGCACGACGTTTTGCGAATATACACAACTGTGATTTTACTTGTTTATTTATTTACTTGTTTATTTTATACATGTTCATAGTTTATTACAGTATTGTATTTCTGTTTACATCATCATCTTTCTGCAGTAATTTACTACATACATTTTATACGATTTTATATCCACTAATACAATGATTTATGTGTGCAATTTGAGAGAGAGAGAGAGAGAGAGAGAGAGAGAGAGAGAGAGAGAGAGAGAGAGAGAGAGAGAGAGAGAGAGAGTGAGTGAATATTAAACTTTTCACTTGATATTCATTCTTTATCTATAAGATGCTTCCGTTATAATTATTTCTTCGATTTTCATCTTTTTCACGTAATTAGCTTTGAACAGAAATATAACCATAACCTTAGTCATGAAAATATGCTATAGAAAAGTACTGTACTCGTATCTGTATCCTGAATGTGATACTTTGAACGGTACGTGATTTTCAACGAAGGCTGTTGACAATTTTCAAAGTTTCCCTCTTATAGTCCCGCTGGACAGTACACAGTAACAAAATTTTACAAATTCTCTGAATGTTATGTATTATTATGGTAAAAACCAAGTGCTTCTTAAGGCTGTGTTGATAATAATAACTTGATATCCTTTAACTAAGTCTTCAGTGGTAGTAGAAGGGGACGATTATGATATATTTTCAACATGAAATCCAGTAAAATATATAGAACTCTTCACACTACTAAGATGATCGTAAGGAAGCACCATTGAAGTTTTACTTTTGTTACCCCATCAAGGCAAGATTTCTTCAGCGGCCGTAAGAGAAAACTAGTATATTTAGGGCTGACTAAATACTTCAACTCGTACCATAATAGCTGTATTAGTCGATCTTTCAATATAATTCAGTTTTTTGATGAATAGTATGCAAACAACGTGATATTATGGTGCATGAATGCGCGAAAATGGAATTAAATTTGTCATATAACTTTAAAAAAATATTAAGACAGCTTCACCCAACCCACCATTTTTCTGAGTTAAGTTTTCTTCTTTTTTTATGTGATTAAAGCGATTCTGACCTTCATTTTTACCTCAGATTATCATGTTTTTATTGATTTCTTCCAGCCCTGCTAGTTTTATTAAGAAACACTTGAGGTTTGATTTATAAACTAATAAAGAGGAAGCTCAAATACTCTGCATACACAGCAAAACCAATTAGATCATCATATCGTCCATTGTATTATCATCCGAGGAAGTGCTTTCACCAGATAATGATACAAAGAAAATGTATTGTATTTTGTGACATGACTTTACATAATATAGAAATTTATGTGTGATCATATACATATTCTTATCAATTAAACAGGATTATAGTGTTGGAATGAAAGTGTTTGGAAGAATGGGAGGATAATTGAAGGATTGAAATGTGTAAGGATAAGGTATGTGGATAGGAACAAACGATCTCTATCCATCTTCCCTTCTTTGGAGCGGATGAAATGGCGGTGCAAGGCATTCTAGGTAGACAAATTTCCGCTTGGGTCTTCCTGATCATCTTGGGTCAACTCATTAAGTTAAGTGTGGTGTATGTACCTAAGTGTCTGGCCAGGGGCTCAGTCACCGGCCACACCCTATTTATGGCCTCAAATGACTTTGTGTTTCAGAATACTTATAGTTATTACATGAGTTGCAAGGCACATAATAGATTCAAGATCCCATTTGAATGAAGGTGAATTTCGGGGCTACGATTTTCCTTGAAGTTTGTGGCGTGACAGAAAGCACCAGCTATGTCTTGACGTGCAAGCTTTGCTCCGCCCAGAATCGCACTTTCTCCTTGATTTTTTTTTTTATCATCATTATTATCTTCATTATTATCATTTTTTTTTTTTCTTTACTGCTTGTTTTTTTCTTCTATCGGAGTTATTTTCTTGCACCTTGTCTTACTTTCATTTTTTTTCTCTCCATAATAACTATCTGTCTCATTGTTCTTTCCTTTTTCTCATTCTCGGTGCCATTCTGGACCATTTCGTTTTCCTTCCTCATAATGAAACAGTTGCCGTCCCTTATAACTGACGCCTCGTGTGGTATATAGGCTGCCTCATCTCCATTCCCTGCAATCCTCCTCCTCGAGCACAGTCACGCACGGGAGTCACATGTTTGCGCGGGTAAGACTCTTGTTTAATCATTCTCAGGTCTACATCATGATATTTGCGTCGTCTCTCTAATCAAGTGTTCTTAAATATTCTACTACCCACTTTTGCTGTTTCTTTAATCTCTCCTTCCACCTCCCATGACATGTTCCTCTGAAGTGTATATTAGGTAATGCCTGTTTTAGGCCGTCACCATTCATATTTTTTACTTCACCTCAGTGCCACGTCTCCCCCTCACACCTAAATGGCCTTTACACAATTACTACCGTCACTCTCTTTTCAAGCAGCATGACTTTTTACACACAATACTTATTTTTATTGT
>JAXIVD010003475.1:2500-5000 GCA_036785275.1 Cancer borealis
CAATACTTTTTAATCAAATCGGATTTCATAGTGGATGATATGAAATTATTCAAAGTAAACCGCTAAAGTATGTAAATAATAAATTCAAATATCTCAAATGGTAGATATATTTAATTGAATAATTGCACATGAGGTTACGTTTAATTTGTGGTTTCATTATAACCAACAGTGTCTCGCATGACTAGACCGGAAGACTTTAAAGACTTTGGAAGACTTTAAATTCAATTTGCAAGTAAGGCTCGTCTTCGATAGAGAAGACACATGACGAAATGCAGAGAAGCTACTGCTTGCCTGGGTTTCGGAGTCATGTTTGTTTACAGTGGATGGAAACAGTGTAGACCAGGGGTTCTCAACATGAGGTTCGTGAACCACCAGGGGTTCACAGGAATATTCTCTGGAGTACTTAAATTGCTTGTATCCAGTTGAGTTAGTCACTAAATTACCATTCTGTTCGGTGTCAGATTACTGTGGGTTCTGGTAGATGGTCTTATAACTCAAGGGGTACATAACGGGGAAAAAGGTAGAGATCCCCTGATGTAGACGAACGGCTGCGTGTTTGTGACGGCGCACTCTCCAGAAATTGTCAATTTCCAATTGACGGAAAAAGTGTGACGCCGCCTTTAGTCCCTGAGTCCTGTTTCCACATCTGTGAACTTACAATCAGTAGTACAGGTGTCTGCTGCTGTCATTTATATCAGGCCTTGAACACAGGTATAAGCACAAAACGTGAGGTTGTGGGTGCTCACAGTACTGCTAAAGTATTTGTCTTATTGCAGCCAGTGGCTGACGAAAAGGACAAGAAGAAACAAAAAATCCAGACCCGCTTGCTGCACGGCCTCAAGCGTCTTTTCATCCTGTTCATTCTTCCTGAGTTCAGAGTTAGAACCATGGTCGTGGTCGTCTGCTGGTGCTTCGCCTCTATGGTGTATTATGGCTTGGCTCTCAATGCTAACAATATCAAGTACGTTACACATGTTGTAATTGTTTATTTTTTATTTTGTTTAAATTTATCCTTGATGACAAAACAGAAACCCCTCGTACTTGATCGAATTATGTTGCTCAACGTCTAGAGATCAAGACGTGTTTCTGAATCTGAAGTGTGACAGTCATAACATAATTATTACCCTGGTCATGTTTTCCGCATCATATAATAGTTTATATTCTTTTTTGTGAAACTGAGACTTTTGGTCTGCAGAGAACTTATATATAGATGTGTCAGATGAGTTACACTTTTTTTTAATTGTAAGACAATAAAAAAAATATGCTATTACTTAAATATAATACATATATGAATTGATAATATTCATTATTCAACAAGAAATTCCTTAGAATAGCAACATGACTTTCCTCATAGTGACAGGTAATGTTGTTATTCATTCATATAAAAACTGCACTAGGAAGCACAGAAAAGATAGTAAATTAAGATGTAAAAGTATAGAGCCACATCGTCCATAAAACATTCTTTTTTCTTACTTTCCGAAGCGCGGATCCCTACTTGTACCTGTTCTTCGGGGGACTCCTTGAAATCCCGTCGTACCTGCTGTTGTGGCTGGCGCTCACCTATATTGGCAGAAAAAAGTTCCTCTCGGCGTTGTTCTTTCTGTGTGGGATCTGCATCTTCATTCTGATGACCCTTATCGTGCTGAAGCCTGCAGGTGAGTTTTTCTCTTTACTTAACATAGAAGGAAAGAACTCACGTAGGTGACACTGCAAATTCCAAGAAGTTTGTTAGATTAGAGTCTACGAGATCATAGCGATCTTGTATCACATTTATATTACCGTGAACGATCTGAAGTAATTCGTGTCTCCTTCGCCTTGATTTTTGCAGATAGTGAATGGGCTGTGGTGGTGTTCTCGCAGAGCGGCAAGGTGGCCATTACTGCTGCCTTCCAGTTAGTGTGGATGTACACGGCGGAGCTGTACCCCACCAAGTATCGCTCCCTCGCTGTGGGGCTGAGTAGTTTGTTTGCCAGGATAGGATCCATGAGTTCTCCGTACATTAATGACATCTTGGTGGGTGTTCCTTGTTCACGTTCTCTCAGGAGAACGAAACTTCAATCCCTACTGACCTTACCCTTTGTTGGTTGAACATCTTTATGTAGCATTATTCATCATGTATTTATTTACGTTCTTATCAGTTTTCACATCGTTTTCAGGGTATGAAGCAGGTGTGGGGACCTTCAGCGATGTTCGGATCTGTGTCCATCGTGGCGGCCGCCTTGACTCTGCTGCTGCCTGAGACTGGACACTCAGGTCTCTCCGAACCCACCGACTTCTCGGCTACCAAAGTAAAGGAGAAACAAACAAACGAATATGTTTCACAAAACAACAGTGTCAACAAGGATGAAGCCGCTATGGCACACGAAAACTTGTCATATGTCGCAGACAAATAAGACGATGAGTGTTGCATTTCACAAACATTAACACACCAGGTAGTATTTTATTCAAGACGGAAACAAATATTTTCCATTGGAAAGGTAAAGGTATAAATTAGAAGTGT
>JAXIVD010003475.1:12500-15000 GCA_036785275.1 Cancer borealis
TGAGCTGATAGATGCCTCATTATCTTCTTGTTAAGGACAGTCTCAAAGTCTTTAGAAAGGCAGAAAATCAAAGCTATAGAGCGGTAGTTAGAAGGATTGGAGTGGTCACCTTTTTAGGGGACAGGTTGAATGTGAGCAAACTTTCAGCAAGAAGGAAAGGTAGAAGTAGAGAGACACAGACGAAAGAGTTTGACCAGGCAGTGAGCGAGTTCGGAAGCACAGTTTTTGAGAACAACAGAAAGGACTTCATCCGGACCGTAAGCCTTCCGAGAATCAAGGCCAGAGAGGGCCTGGAAAACGTCATGATAAAGAATTTTAATTTTAGGGATGAAGTAGTCAGAGGGTGGAGAAGTAGGAGGAATATGACCAGTATCATCCAAAGTAGAGTTGGTAACAAAGGTTTGAGCGAAGAGTTCAGCTTTAGAGAAAGAAGATACAGCTGTGGGGCCATCTGGTTGAAGTAACGGAGGGAAAGATGAAGAAGTAAAATTGTTAGAGATATTATTGGCTAGCTGCCAGAAATCACGAAAAGAATTAGAGTTGGAAAGACTTTGACATTTTCTATTAATGAAAGAGTTTTTAGTGGAGATGGAGAATAGATTTGGCATGATTACGGGCAGAAATATATAGGGCATGAGTTTCAGCAGATGGATGGCTACGGTACCGTTTGTAAGCCGCCTCTCTATCATTGACAGCACAAAAACAAGCAGAGTTAAACCAGGGCATTTTAGCTTTAGTATTAAAGAAAGTATGAGGAATGTATAGCTGCATGCCAGAGACAATCACCTCTGTTATGCGCTCGGCACAAAGAGAAGGATCTCTGACATGGAAGCAATAGTCATCCCAAGGAAAATCAGAATAGTACTGCCTTAGGTCCTCCCACTAACAGAGTTGAAATGCCAGAAGCACCTCTGCTTAGGCGGGTCCTGAGGCTGCACTGGAGTGATAGGACAGGTAACCGAAATAAGATTGTGATCAGAGGAGCCCTACGGAGAGGAAAGTTTAACAGAGTAAGCTGAAGGGTTGGAAGTTAGGAAAAGATCAAGATTGATAGGCGTGTTTCCAAGGCGGTCAGGGATACGGGTAGGGAACTGCACTAGGTGCTGCTAGGTCATGAAGGATAGCAAAGTTGAAGGTTTGTTCACCAGGCTGGTCAGTGAAAAAAGATGAAAGACAAAGCTGGTGGTGAACATTGAAATCCCCTAAAATGGAGATCTCAGCATAAGGAAAGTGAGATAGGATGTGCTTCTCTTTGGAAGTCAAATAGTCAAAGAATTTTACATAGTCAGAGGAATTTGGTGAGAGATATACAGCACAGATGAATTTAGTTAGAGAGTGACATTGAAGTCTTAGCCAGATGGTAGAAAATTCTGAAGATTCAAGATTGGGTGCACGAGAGCAAGTAATGTCGTTACGCACATATGCGCAACAGCCAGCTTTGGATTGAAAATGAGGATAGAGGAAGTAAGAGGGAACAGAGAAGGGGTTGCTGTCAGTAGTCACAGACAACTGTGTTTCAGTTAGGAAGAGAAGATGAGGTTTAGTGGAGGAAAGATGGTGTTCCACAGATTGGAAATTAGATCTAAGGCCACGAATGTTGCAGAAATCGAGAGTAAAAGTGTTAGAGGAAGTGTCAAGACACCCGAGGTCGTCAGCAGAGGAGCAGTCCGACCTGGGGACATTTGTGGTCCCCTTCCCAGATGGAGACTCCGAGGCTGGATGTGGTGAAGCCATTTTTAAATTTTGATTTGAAGAGTGTAACGTGTACGGTGTAGTAATGTTATGTTGGTTGTAGAAGAAGTTGTCTTTAGAGGGCAGGCTGCAGCTGCTCTCTTGTGTATATGAGACACTAACGGAACCGGGAAGAGAGGACAAGGGGAATCAATCAGTCTCAGTAGTAGAAGTATTAATAGTATTAATAGTAGTAGTAGTAGTAGTAGTAGTAGTAGTAGTAGTAGTAGTAGTAATAGTAGTAGTAGTAGTTGTAGTAGTAGTAGTAGTTGTAGTAGTAGTAGTTTTAGTACTGCTGTAATACTGCTTAAGCTGTATTTTGAGACGTGCATCCTGAACAACTAGACTTTTATCGCTACATTGAAAGTACAGTGTAACATGAAACTTTGTGAGGAATAACAGTTTTGCCTAAAAATATTCACAGGAAGACAGGTGTAACAGATCAACTGACCGTTCCCATCATTACTTTCAAGCAAATTCAAGACGTAGCTCATAACGACTCGACCTTATGATGACGCACTGGCGTGTGTGTGTGTGTGTGTGTGTGTGTGTGTGTTTGTGTTTGTGTTTATGTGTGTGTGTGTGTGTGTGTGTGTGTGTGTGTGTGTGTGTGTGTGTGTGTGTGTGTGTGTGTGTGTGTGTGTGTGTGTGTGTGTGTGTGTGTGTGTGTGTGTGTGTGTGTGTGTGTGTGTGTGTGTGTTTTATCATTAACCGTTGGCGCTAGTAGGCTTATTGAGGCACAGATGGACTTGCCTCGCCTGTTATTTGG
>JAXIVD010003475.1:22992-30492 GCA_036785275.1 Cancer borealis
CTCCCTCTCCCTCTCTCTCTCTCTCTCTCTCTCTCTCTCTCTCTCTCTCTCTCTCTCTCTCTCTCTCTCTCCCCCCCCCCCCCGCTGCTAGCGGGAGGTGAGCGGGAGAGAAAGAGAAGGGCGGGGCAGGAGTGCAGCCAGCCAATCACGAGGCAGAGTCTGCCTACGTCACTGGCCCGGGCGGAGCGGGTTAAAATCTGATGAAGTTTTCGGAAATATGCAACCCGGGATCCTAGGCTCGCATACCAGAGAGCTAGACCACTGTACACTGTACACTGTGTGTGTGCGTGTGTGCGTGTAAGTGTGTGTGTGCGTGTGTGTGTGTGTGTGTGTGTGTGTGTGTGTGTGTGTGTGTGTGTGTGTGTGTGTGTGTGTGTGTGTGTGTGTGTTGTCATGCCCCCACTCACCAACAAACTTATCTATCTCCTCTCGTTCTTGACGTTACACTTTAAAGGCAAATGAATTTAAAATGAATGAGGAGGAAACTTAATTACCAGGTTCAAAAGGGGGATTTCAGAAATAAAGTTATAAAAAAACAAGTAAACAAACTACACTAGATTTATTTACAAGTTAATATTTACATACACGACGGAAATTTAATTCAAAAGGTTGATCTGTCTACCAGAAGGGTAGTTAATTACATTGAAAGTAATTAATTAAAAGAGAAACAAATACAAAAATACACAAGATCACGAATATTCTACAATAAACCACTTCACCTCACACAAACAAAGTACCAGAAAAGTACCCAAACATCTAACAAACAAACACCAAACAAATACCCTAACACCTAAGTTAATTGAGGCACAGGTCGGGAAATAAAAACACCAACACAAACACAAACACAAGCTCAAACCCAAACACAAACACAAAAACGAAACACAAAAACAAACACACACAAATAAATAAATATTATAACTGAAGAGAGAGACGGGAGCCAGAGTAAAAAACACTCAAACACCCAAACCCAGAAAAAAGGGAATGGATAAAAAAAACCCAAACTTATCTTACTCCCTTACGTTACTAAAAACAACCCCCACTCAAACAGGGTAAGAAAAATAGATGATGGGTAAAAAATGCGCGAAGCAACAAACTCAAACCAATACCCACATCAAAAGCCCAGTAACGTAAGAAGTAAAAGTAAAAACACACAACACTGGCTTCACTCTCAATCTCCAATTAATAGACACACCAGTACTCACCCCATATCTCCGACACCGCCCCGACGTTACCCTGTACCCTCTGCGCGATGACCTGGACTAACTCTCACTAGCCGCGCGGTGACCTCCTTATATAGCCTCTACCCACGCTACACAAAGCCGACCCAAGGGCACCCGGGCTACGCGTAGTGAAATAAACTTAAATACAAAGGAAACTACCTTTTAACTTATCTAACTTAACATGATATATACATCAACACGTAGGAGATAAAAATACAAACATATAGCCGTAATTACAACACGCTCGCTCTCTTAACGACAATTTTAGAGCTAAAAAGTGTAAAGCGAGTCATAACGCTACGTAAACTATTCTTAAAATTACAATAAAAATATAATGACCTTAAATTAAAATAGCAGTTCCCAATATAATACATAGTAATGGAAATATATAGTTTCCCAACTCTCCAATGCGTCACAAAAGACCCACGAGAGTTTTTATTGCATTTACCACCTCCACATCTCCTTCTTCCATTATTACAAAACAATTTAACAGCATATTTATAACACCAAGCTTACCATAACAAAATTAACAACAAAATATGTCACCTTCTTAGGGCAACATGAAAACGGTTGGAGACGGAAAAATCCCTCGAGAGCCTCGCTTGACCTAGGCTGGGTAGGAAAATTCCACTCCTCCAGACAAAATGGTGGCTTGTACAAAATGAACAAATGTTTCTCCGTCACGGATTAAGTTACGTCCGTGACAGTGTGTGTGTGTGTGTGTGTGTGTGTGTGTGTGTGTGTGTGTGTGTGTGTGTGTGTGTGTGTGTGCGCGTGTGTGTGTGCGTGTGTGTGCGTGTGTGTGTGTGTGTGTGTGTGTGTGTGTGTGTGTGTGTGTGTGTGTGTGTGTGCGTGCAACACAGACAGGAGGAGAGTAATTGCTCTCAAGTTAGCAGATGTGAGGGTTGCGTTGCCTTACACCATATTTATCTTAATCTATCCTGCCTTAAAGTGATCAGTTCATCTCAAAGGTCTTCAGGGAATAGCTATTGGCACTTGCAATGTGGGGCAGGTTTGGGCGTACAGTGCAATTAATGTATAAAGGAGTACAAAGGAAGAACCGATAGCAATAGTTCTGCTAGACCTAATAAGGCTGTCTGTGTGACTACACTACGACTATAATATCTACTTGATAGAGACAAAAGGACAGTAAAATGGAAGGCTCCTCCCCAACCACCCCTCCCTCCAGCCGAAACTGACCGGAAGAGGAAGCGATATGATTTATTATAGACAAATTATCATCGAATTAGTGTAGGAAAGTCGGAGATTGAGTAATATACAACTATTGGTAAAAGTAAGATTAACAGGAATGAAATGCTCGATTTGGTGAACTGATACTAAGTAGTTATCAATTATTTTTTATAAAACGATTGAATTGTATTTCTGTTAACTATGTGATCTGCTAGAGAATTCCAAATATTCACGATTCTATTAAAGAAAAAATGCTTTGCTGCGTTCGATCAAAACGCTTACCAATGATCTTGAAACCATAGCTACAACTGTTGCTTGTGAGATCAGTAGTTACATATTCGTTTATGCTAATATTGTCAGAGCCCATAAAATTTTAATTATTTTTGTTTTGTCTCCTCGTAACCTACGTTTAGATATACTGAATAAGTTCAGCTCGTTTAGCCGTTCTTCGTAAGGCTTGCTTCGCAATCTAAGGATAATTTTGTTAACTTTTTTGTATATACTCTCCAGTTTATCAATACCTTTATATAGTAAGGTAATCAGAACTGAATACAATATTCTAAATGGAGACGTACAAGTGCATTAAATAATGTAAGGATAACTTTTTCTGATTTCTTGTAAAAAAAAATTTCCGATGAAGTGTACTAGTTTGTTATCTTTCTTAGCAACGTTTGAACAATTATTACTTGGCTTAAAGTCATTACTAGTAGTTACCCCAAAGTTAGCCATAAAGCAGTGGTTCTTAACCTTTTTCAATATATGCACCCTTTTCAAATCAGCAGTCAGTTCTCGCACCCCCCGATTGCTGAAATACAAAAAAATACTAAAAATACAAAGTTGATGTGATGTGTATTAATAGCAAAACCACGTTTTTTTTAATTTTATTTAATCTTTATTCATATAGCTTACATTTTTTTTCATGACAAAAATCCAGAGTACATATTAATAACAATAAAATTACATTATTTTGCCTGCACTGCACAGCAAACCTAGTGATTTCGTTGCTGCTGTTTTTTTTTTTTCTATGATGGCATCAAATCTTGGTGTCTTTGTACCGAGTGCTACTCGCATGTCATGTTCAGAATTTAACCGATTTCTGCTTTTCGTTTTGATGTGAAGTAGACAAGAAAATTCTTGTTCACACAGGTAAGTAGTCGCAAAAGGTACTAGCACTTCGAGAGCTTTTTTTGCTAGTATAGGGTATGCTTCCAGCTGAGAAGCCCAGAAGTGCTCCAGTTGTCCATTGGTGAACTCCATTTGGGTTCCACAATTGTGTCTCAAGTCGATGAGATCTTCCTTGATGCCGCTGTCATCATCAACATCTTCCAAATTCTGCCTGAAAGGGTTCAGGATCCAGTTGTCACAGGTTTGCAGCTCTCCACACGAGAAGTAACTCTCAAATGAAGTACACAGCATTTGCAGATGTTCGTTTCTTGCGGAGAATTCTTGTATTTTATTAAACACATCTATAGCTTGTGCTGTTATCTTCAGGGACTGACAGAAAAGAAAACATTCTTCCACTATTTTCTCCTTCACGTAACGAACTACTGCCAATAGCTGACAACAGTTTGATACATCTGTTGATTCATCCACTTGTAGGCTAATCTTAACTGGACTAGCCTTGATGTCAGCTACAACTTGTTCCAGGATATCATCACTCATGTCGATGATTCGGTTATGGATCACATCATTTGACAAAGACACTTGTAGTTTCTTCTCAGCTTCCTTGCCGAGAACAATCTTCGCCATTTCAAGGACACATGGCTTGATCAATTCCTCACCAATTGTATGGGGTTTCTTTGACTTAGCAATCTGATATGCAACTTTATAAGAAGCACGCAGTATGTCAGCAGTATGCACAGCAGTATGTCCGTATGTCGGCAATGTGCCAGTCTGATCAAACCTAGCTCTCTTGGCTATTAATGTCACGATATCATTTCCTGCATCCCTGCCACCATGTTTGTTCTTGAAATGTTCATCGAGCCTTGATGGCTTCAAATTAGTATTGGAGAAGAGTGTGCTGCACAGGATACACTGTGGACGTTGTGTTCCATCCTTCTCTGTAGTATAAGTGAAGCCGTACTTGACATAGTCGTCATTCCACTTTCGTTTCTTCGACATACTGCAGACAAATCTGGAAAATGAGAAACGTATACTTGAAGAGGTGTTTTCTTCTTTTATATGAATTGTCACCAAAATATGTGATGAAAAAACTGAAATACGTGGTTTTAATCAGTACATTTGTAGCCATCACAATACATTCCATGGAAGTATTGTAATGGCTACACCGCTACAGTAATGAACTATGTTACATTAGCGGCCCATCGCCCATTTAAATATATGTGAAGAAATGAAAAATAATACACAACCAAACTTCCACCTTACTGTATATGTATCAATAAGAAAAAAATATCAAAACAGGGAAACCATAACTCACTCAAGCAGAAGACTGCGTGTTGATGGTGCGGAAGGATGGTGTGGTCTGAGACGTGACGATAACCTCCCTCTCTCTGTGTCACCTACGTGTCCTATACACGTCCCTTTCTCGTCCATCCAAATCACATACGTGTGCCCTGTACTCGAGTCTGTTACAAGTTTTCCACTTCATTAGGAATTTAGGTGTAGGTTTATCTCTGGCTCAGAACATTGCTGAAGCAAATAGTTTTTTTCAGGAAAAATATAACATGCGTATATAAAAATATATTTTGCTTTAATTATTCATAGGCATCCTCGTACCCCTTAGGAACCGGCCTCACACCCCCTAGGGGTACGAGCACCCTTGGTTAAGAACCACTGCCATAAGGGCTGACTTTGGAAAATTTGGAGCTATTCATTATATATTTTTTGTATTGATTATTGTTTCCGATATGAAAAATGTTCCAAGTAATGTCACTTTGGTGACCTGGCACGGGTGACATAGCAGCTAATGGTTATCCACCGCATGCAGCCACACCTGAGGTGACTTGAATGATTGTAAATATTATAGTATAGATAACTTCCACAGATGAAACGCATGGTGTCACTACACAAGTGTTCTCAAGGCTGCTTGCCATACAACATAATTAAGTTCTGAATCACCATACGCGATGTTATCATTCAGAACTTTACTTAATTTTTTACAGCTATGTATCTATTCTAACGCTCAACTTATCCACATTCTACTGTTGGAAATATGGAATTTTGGATCATTATAATCGTGGATTATTACTATGCATATTTAATTAATAAATACAACATTTACTGGCGGTGGTGGCAACGCTCCCCTCTCTACCTGTGTTACCAAAGACATCCCAAGTCAGTCAGGTATTCAGATGTTTCAGTGTCCACATCCTCCTTCACTTTCCCTTTAACCCGTACAGCGTGTGTAAAAAACGGTATGTAACATGCACACCAGCGTGCTCCAATTTGGTTATTTTTCTATAGACAAAATCGACTTATATTTTCTTAAAAGTAAGTGAAAACATAATAAAATTATTTACTGTTAGCTCCTAAGTTGGTCAAATGACTTCCTTCCTGGTTGTGCATGAAGCCCTCAGCTGTGCTATCGTCACACACACACACACTCACACACACACGCACACACACACACACACACACACACACACACACACACACACACACACACACACACACACACACACACCCTCCCGCCCGCCCACCTGATGCGGTGTGTGTGTGATAGAATTTATATCTACGAAGAAATTCTGAATAACAATTGATGTCTTCTATTTTCACCTGAATTCAATCATTAATGTATGTCATGTTTGAAGATAGTTCCGCAATGGGAGAGCCGCGTGTCGTGAATACAGCCTTTGAGGATGTACCACATGCAGAAAAATCCCGTGAAGCCATCCCTAAAATGTCAACCTTCGAGGATCTACTAGAGTTGGTCGGGACTCGTGGCCGGTGGAACATGTTCATGTTCTGCATGTGTTCCATAGGTTAGTAAGACAAACATTTTTTAATCTTTAAAATAAGCATCTTTTTTCTGCTCATGTGGAGTGACATTCAAGAAGAGAAGAGCAAATCATCGTGTGAACACATCCAATTTATTACCGTAATTTATTCGCCATCAACTAGCACCTGAGATCAGAGTGAAAGGGTCTGAAAGACGGGTAACGTGGAAAACACATGAAAAAAAATACAAATATGCATTCATTACTATGTATTTAATTAATAGGATAAAAAAACAGCCTGATTAAAGCCTTAACTGAACGACAAAGTGATTACAACTTAGGGCCTAACGAGTACTACACACACCACACCTTTGGTATCAAGGCCACACGATCAATTATACGAGAGCAGAGTTCACTTGTGACATACTTGCGCGTTTCTGTGAACACTTTCAACTTTGTGATTCACTCACTACACATCACCCTCATTGACCACGTGAGATAAGTAATGAACCAATTAGTATGTTTTCTCTGTTACACGTGTCATTACCTCAAAGCTTATGCTGGAGAGATATGACTTAACAGGGGACGTGGCTTCGCCAGTTTCTTACCCACACCAGCACAAAAAGGAATCTACTTCAGGCAACTTTAATATAATTCACTGTAGCTGTGCTGCTACCTGTCTCTGAACGGCTGCGCGGAGTGAACGAGTGTGCCCTTGAGGCTGCGGACGCGATCTACTTAACCTGTCTGAACCGGCCTCTTGCAACTTTGAGATTGATGAAGGCATGAGGTGAGACTTTATCTCGACAGAGGTAAACGGCTGGCTGGATGGTGATTGGCTCATGAGCAGCGTCTTCTTAGAAGCATAGTCCTTGTTTGGCATGTAGCTTATGATACTGGATGGGTCACGACGGTTGGCTTGGGTTGTCTTGAACCAGATATGGTGCGACTGATCTGTTGTTTTTTTACACACTACATGCTACACACAATCGGGTGACGAAAATATGACTCACCTCACACATATATACAAATGTACTATGTTTAACAAAAGTTTTAAAAATTACTTACGATCATCAATACTTATTCACACATGCACAGCTGTAATATTTACACAAATTTTACCTTCATCTTGTAACCCACAGTGTCGTTTATTGGAGCATTACCAGCATTATCCTACCAGTTCTTGGGTGCAA
>JAXIVD010003475.1:35492-45851 GCA_036785275.1 Cancer borealis
GTAAGGCTCGTCTTCGATAGAGAAGACACATGACGAAATGCAGAGAAGCTACTGCTTGCCTGGGTTTCGGAGTCATGTTTGTTTACAGTGGATGGAAACAGTGTAGACCAGGGGTTCTCAACATGAGGTTCGTGAACCACCAGGGGTTCACAGGAATATTCTCTGGAGTACTTAAATTGCTTGTATCCAGTTGAGTTAGTCACTAAATTACCATGCTGTTCGGTGTCAGATTACTGTCGGTTCTGGTAGATGGTCTTATAACTCAGGGGGTACATAACGGGAAAAAAAGGTAGAGATCCCCTGACGTAGACGAACGGCTGCGTGTTTGTGACGGCGCACTCTCCAGAAATTGTCAATTTCCAATTGACGGAAAAAGTGTGACGCCGCCTTTAGTGCCTGAGTCCTGTTTCCACATCTGTGAACTTACAATCAGTAGTACAGGTGTCTGCTGCTGTCATTTGTATCAGGCCTTGAACACAGGTATAAGCACAAAACGTGAGGTAGTGGGTGCTCACATACTGCTAAAGTATTTGTCTTATTGCAGCCAGTGGCTGACGAAAAGGACAAGAAGAAACAGAAAATCCAGACCCGCTTGCTGCACGGCCTCAAGCGTCTTTTCATCCTGTTCATTCTTCCTGAGTTCAGAGTTAGAACCATGGTCGTGGTCGTCTGCTGGTGCTTCGCCTCTATGGTGTATTATGGCTTGGCTCTCAATGCTAACAATATCAAGTACGTTACACATGTTGTAATTGTTTATTTTTTATTTTGTTTAAATTTATCCTTGATGACAAAACAGAAACCCCTCGTACTTGATCGAATTATGTTGCTCAACGTCTAGAGATCAAGACGTGTTTCTGAATCTGAAGTGTGACAGTCATAACATAATTATTACCCTGGTCATGTTTTCCGCATCATATAATAGTTTATATTCTTTTTTGTGAAACTGAGACTTTTGGTCTGCAGAGAACTTATATATAGATGTGTCAGATGAGTTACACTTTTTTTTTATTGTAAGACAATAAAAAAAATATGCTATTACTTAAATATAATACATATATGAATTGATAATATTCATTATTCAACAAGAAATTCCTTAGAATAGCAACATGACTTTCCTCATAGTGACAGGTAATGTTGTTATTCACTCATATAAAAACTGCACTAGGAAACACAGAAAAGATAGTAAATTAATATGTAAAAGTATAGAGCCACATCGTCCATAAAACTTTTTTTTTTCTTACTTTCCGAAGCGCGGATCCCTACTTGTACCTGTTCTTCGGGGGACTCCTTGAAATCCCGTCGTACCTGCTGTTGTGGCTGGCGCTCACCTATATTGGCAGAAAAAAGTTCCTCTCGGCGTTGTTCTTTCTGTGTGGGATCTGCATCTTCATTCTGATGACCCTTATCGTGCTGAAGCCTGCAGGTGAGTTTTTCTCTTTACTTAACATAGAAGGAAAGTACTTAACATAGAAGGAAAGAACTCACGTAGGTGACACTGCAAATTCCAAGAAGTTTGTTAGATTAGAGTCTACGAGATCATAGCGATCTTGTATCACATTTATATTACCGTGAACGATCTGAAGTAATTCGTGTCTCCTTCGCCTTGATTTTTGCAGATAGTGAATGGGCTGTGGTGGTGTTCTCGCAGAGCGGCAAGGTGGCCATTACTGCTGCCTTCCAATTAGTTTGGATGTACACGGCGGAGCTGTACCCCACCAAGTATCGCTCCCTCGCTGTGGGGCTGAGTAGTTTGTTTGCCAGGATAGGATCCATGAGTTCTCCGTACATTAATGACATCTTGGTGGGTGTTCCTTGTTCACGTTCTCTCAGGAGAACGAAACTTCAATCCCTACTGACCTTACCCTTTGTTGGTTGAACATCTTTATGTAGCATTATTCATCATGTATTTGTTTACGTTCTTATGAGTTTTCACATCGTTTTCAGGGTATGAAGCAGGTGTGGGGACCTTCAGCGATGTTCGGATCTGTATCCATCGTGGCGGCCGCCTTGACTCTGCTGCTGCCTGAGACTGGACACTCAGGTCTCTCCGAACCCACCGACTTCTCGGCTACCAAAGTAAAGGAGAAACAAACAAACGAATATGTTTCACAAAACAACAGTGTCAACAAGGATGAAGCCGCTATGGCACACGAAAACTTGTCATATGTCGCAGACAAATAAGACGATGAGTGTTGCATTTCACAAACATTAACACACCAGGTAGTATTTTATTCAAGACGGAAACAAATATTTTCCATTGGAAAGGTAAAGGTATAAATTAGAAGTGTTTTTGGTGATTTTCAGATACTATGGATACATTACGTGTGTCTAAAATGAAGGAGTCCCATCAACGCCAAGAACCAAGAACAACTTGAGAAGCGTCTGCCCGCACTTTGTGATGCGTGTTAGTGTATCATTCCTCATCACGGAACATTAAGACAAAGGTACTGATAATAATGTTTATTGTTAGGTAGATGTGTAGCCTACTGTAGAAACTTTATGGTAGAAAATGTTATAATTTCTTTTGTTGCTTGCTTTATTGCATGGGTTTTCTTCTGCATTGAATTTCATCTATCATTAATGGCTCTATTTAAAAAAATATGTTAAATCCTTTTTTAACTCCTTGGTTAAGTTTTCATTTGTTTACTGTTCCTTTGTATTTTGGTGTTATTAGCAAACATGTTTATATACGTACATTTCAGTTCAAATAGTGTCATTTACTTATGTGTATCAAACAAACATGATCAGTGCTGACACCGAATGTTGTGGGATACCAGTTGATATCTCTCTCCAGGACGAATATTTTCCTCCTAATTGATATTGTTTTCAATTTCTTTACACATAAAATGTTATCAATCCACTGCAGTAGGATAGCGTGGACACCTCCTTTGTATTCAATCTGTTTTGAAGTCTTTAGTATATATAATGTTTACACATCTATCTCTTTCTTGCATTGTTTCTGCATACGTCATATTAACTTAAGTAGTTTGCTATGCATGATTTTCCCTTCTAAATCAAAATTGCCCTTTTAATAATATATACTACTGTGTGCGTGTGTGTGTCTGTGTGTGTGTGTGTGTGTGTGTGTGTGTGTGTGTGTGTGTGTGTGTGTGTGTGTGTGTGTGTGTGTGTGTGCGTGTGTGTGCGTGCGTGCGTGTGTCTGTGTGTGAGCTTGATGGAAACACATAAACATAATTAGTGTGATTGAAAAGAAAGGACTGTAGTGACATTGGTGTAAATCTTTTCTTGTGTTGCACCTTCTTTCCCTTCTTGTATGGTGGAGTTGTAACACCAAGATTAGACGAGGACCGACGAAGCGATGTAAGGCAGAAGAGGTCACAGGAAGAAGTGTGTGTGTGTATGTGTGCGTGTGTGTGTGTAAGTGTGTGTAAGTGTATGTGTGTGTAGATGTGTGTATGTGTGTGTGTGTGTGTGTGTGTGTGTGTGTATGTGGGTGTGGGTGGGTGTGTGTGTGTGGGTTGATGCGTATGTGTAAGATAAAATAATATATATTAACAGTTATTGTCATCAGATTGTCATCAATCTGAATTTCATCATGCCTTGAGCTCAGTGTTTCAATTTAAATACAAATAAAGTAAGAAAGGTATCCAAGTTATTTACTGTTCTTGTAAAGTAATGTGTGTATCTGTGTGTGTATTATTCAGAGCTGGGCACTTGCGTCACCAGTTGCGCCATTGCATCGACGATTGAACGACCATTTCATCGATGCTTAACGCAATGACGCTAAAGTTATAAAAAAAAAAAGCGTCGCGATGACGCTGGCGCAAATACATTGTCGCAAATAAAATTTTGCGTCATTTTCCCCTTAAAGCCAAGTTTTCTATGTAATTAGCGTATATAGAAAACGCAGTCCTCTAGGTACAGTTTATAAGGGTGACAAAAACATTTCAGTAACTGAGGCCAGTACCACACAGTTCAATGGGCAAACTTAGCAAAAACGTTGTAGTGATCCCAAGTCTTGTTAATTTATTCTAATTTCCGATTTACTTTTAGATGCATCAAACCATAAACACGACAATCCGTAACTAGTAGCGACAATCTTAATGTAAGAACATTCTAGAAATAAGATTTGTGGTCAGCGCAGCATAGAAGGTTTAGGGAGGGCAAGGTTTAACGTAGGATCAGGCTCTAATCCTGGCCCCACTTCCCAACACTTTAGTTTAACTTATAATGTGTTCAACACACTCCACAACAACAATTCTCCACTTCACATGTGAGTATTAACATTTATCTCTCCTTAGCCTTTGTCCATTGAAATTAGTTGTTTATTATAATTAGCTTGACTTTACATAACTCGATAAATTCGAGGTTGAATAAACGTTTAGTCGTCCAGTAGTTGTGAATCACTACAACGTATTGTCTAATTTGTGTCATTTGTCTGTATATTTTTTTCTCATTATTTTTCACGTGTTATATTCTAATACATACATATACATCAGAAATCGAACTGATATCAATATTTCGTTTCGGGTTCGGGGTTGGTATCACTGCTGACTACAAGCGTCCGTTTCCTTTCTCCTCCCTGCTTTCGCTGCGTACGGTAGTGAACCGCTTTGTTCCAAGTTTTTATATTTTTTCTAGTGTTTTTTCGAGTTTTTTTTAAATTTCGCCTTGCGCTAAATGTAAAATGGATCGCTTTATCAACTAACTAAACTAAGTAACTAATAAGTATAATAAAATAAAAATAGATCAGGCTGAGTTTTACTTTTAATTGAATAATCCAAATAATATCAAAAACAAATTAATAAATTATTAAAATAAATCAACTATAAATAGGTTGATTAGGCGAAAAGCTTTAGACTCCACCCTGTTTAAAAGAGCTGTATGAGTTGAGCCCCCCCAGACATGAGAGCCATACTCCATACATGAGCGGATAAGGCCCGTGTACAGAGCAAGCAGCTGAGAGGGAGAGAAAAATGGACGCAGACGCCATAGGACACCTAACTTCTTGGAAGCTGATTTAGCAAGAGTAGAGATATGAAATTCCCAGTTTAGATTATTAGTATAGGATAGACCGAGTGTGTTTAATATGGAGGAGAGGGGAAGCTGAGTGTCGTTGAATAGTTGGATAGTCGTTGGATAGTTATCTGGAAGGTTATGTCGAGTAGATAGTTGTAGAAATTGAGTTTTTGAGGCATTGAACAAAACAAGGTTTGCTCTGCCCCAATCAGAAACTAGTGAAAGATCAGAAGTTAAGCGTCCTATAGCATCCCGCCTTGAAGGCGGGTTGCACACCGGGAGCGATGCTACGTTACGCACGGGATGCCGTGGACGAACGCGCGCGATGCTTGCTATGCGAGTATTCACACTGGAAGAGATGCGGCCAAGCTATGTTTTCAAAAAAGAGTGTAGCGAGCGGAGAATGTGTCAGCTGCTACGATACCGTGCTTTGATGCATGAGTTGACTGACTAGAGTGTGTGTGTGTGTGTGTGTGTGTGTGTGTGCTTATATTTGCCTGGCGATCACAGGTGAGGTGAGGCCAAGGAGTTAATCTCTAGCCCAGCTGTGGTCTCTAGGGAAGAAGCAATTATAGGCTCAGCCTGGATGTGATGGTATGCAGGAATGTAGGAGTGTCGCTGCTACAAGTGTCACGCCATTCAGTGACTGCAGCCATGGGAGACGGTACTGTGTGGTTTATCGAGGAGGAGATGGAGGAGGAGGAAGAAGATTAACTATTACTGCTAATTCTAGCACTGAATAATAACAGACAAAGGAAATGGGTACATGAAATAAATTTGGCAAGGGCGAAATATAGTGAATATCATCATCTTATGGAAATATTAGAAGACGATGAAGAAAAATTCCAACAATACTTCAGATTATCGCCCGCTCAGTTCAATAAAACACTCGCACTTGTTGAACAAGTCATAGTCATGTCATATAAGCATGGGTATTTCCGTACTTCTTCGACTAGTTGCTCCATGGTGACTGTGGAGTGTAGATGACCTGCCTCTGTCGTGACCCGTGATGAACTACCCTTGGAATATGGGAGGGGGTGGGGCCACGGGCGACACCAAAAGTACTCGCAAGCGCATGTGTGAGCAAAGCTATGTTTTGAAAAAATCGCCGGCCCGGCAACCGATCAAACTGTACGCACGATGTAGCTAGGATAGCGGGCATAGCTTCGCAACCGGTGTGAACGCACATATTGGAAATACACAGAAGCGATTGAAAGCCACGTACCTTCTCGTCCGCGGCATCCCGTGCGTAGTGTAGCATCGCTCCTGGTGTGCACCCGCCTTGAGTCATTTAATTCTTGTTGGGTTGGGCGTCGGATGTACGACGTTGAAAAATGTAAGGTGGTGTAATCAGCATAAAAGTGGATAGGGCATTGAATCAGATTTAAGAGATCATTGATGAATAATAGAAAGAGAGTGGGTGATAGGACAGAATCCTGAGGAAGACCACTGTTGATAGTTTTAGGAGAAGAACAGTGACCGTCCACTACAGCAGCAATAGACCAGTCGGAAAGGAAACTGGAGATGAAAGTACAGAGAGAAGGATAGAATCCGTAGGAGGGTAGTTTAGAAATTAAAGATTTATGCCAGACTCTATCGAAGGCTTTCGATATGTCAAGGCCGACAGCAAAGGTTTCACCGAAGTCCTTAAAAGAGGATGACCAAGATTCAGTTATGAAAGCTATAAGATCACCAGTAGATCGGCCTTTACGGAAACCATACTGGCAATCAGAGAGAAGATTGTGAGCTGATAGATGCCTCATTATCTTTTTGTTAAGGACAGTCTCAAAGGCCTTAGAAAGGCAGGAAGTCAAAGCTATAGGGCGGTAGTTAGAAGGATTGGAGTGGTCACATTTTTTGGGGACAGGTTGAATGTGAGCAAACTTTCAGCAAGAAGGAGAGATAGAAGTAGAGAGACACAGATGAAAGAGTTTGACCAGGCAGTGAGCAAGTTCGGAAGCACAGTTTTTGAGAACAACAGAAAGGACTCCATCCGGACCGTAAGCCTTCCGAGAATCAAGGCCAGAGAGGGCCTGGAAAACGTCATGATAAAGAATTTTAATTTTAGGGATGAAGTAGTCAGAGGGTGGAGAAGTAGGAGGAATATGCCCAGTATCATCCAAAGTAGAGTTGGTAGCAAAGGTTTGAGCGAAGAGTTCAGCTTTAGAGAAAGAAGAGACAGCTGTGGGGCCATCTGGTTGAAGTAACGGAGGGAAAGATAAAGAAGTAAAATTGTTAGAGATATTATTGGCTAGATGCCAGATATCACGAAAAGAGTTAGAGTTGGAAAGATTTTGACATTTTCTATTAATGAAAGAGTTTTTAGTAAGTTGTTAGAATAGATTTAGCATGATTACGGGCAGAAATATATAGGGCATGAGATTCAGCAGATGGATGGCTACGGTACCGTTTGTAAGCCGCCTCTCTATCATTGACAGCACAAGAACAAGCAGAGTTAAACCAGGGCTTTTTAGCTTTAGTATTAGAGAAAGTATGAGGAATGTATAACTCTATGCCAGAGACAATCACCTCTGTTATGCGCTCGGCACAAAGAGAAGGATCTCTGACATGGAAGCAATAATCATCCCAAGGAAAATCAGAATAGTACCGCCTTAGGTCCTCCCACTTAGCAGAGTTGAAATGCCAGAAGCATCTCTGCTTAAGCGGGTCCTGAGGCTGCACTAGAGTGATAGGACAGGTAACTGAAATAAGATTGTGATCGGAGGAGCCCAACGGAGAGGAAACTTTAACAGAGTAAGCTGAAGGGTTGGAAGTAAGGAAAAGATCAAGATTGTTGGGCGTGTCTACAAGGCGGTCAGGGATACGGGTAGGGATCTGCACTAGCTGCTGCTAGGTCATGAAGGATAGCAAAGTTGAAGGTTTGTTCACCAGGCTGGTCAGTGAAAGAAGATGAAAGACAAAGCTGGTGGTGAACATTGAAATCCCCTAAAATGGAGATCTCAACATAAGGAAAGTGAGATAGGATGTGCTTCACTTTGGAAGTCAAATAGTCAAAGAATTTTACATAGTCAGAGGAATTTGGTGAGAGATATACAGCACAGATGAATTTAGTTAGAGAGTGACATTGAAGTCTTAGCCAGATGGTAGAAAATTCTGAAGATTCAAGATTGGGTGCACGAGAGTAAGTAATGTCGTTACGCACATATGCGCAACAGCCAGCTTTGGATTGAAAATGAGGATAGAGGAAGTAAGAGGGAACAGAGAAGGGGTTGCTGTCAGTAGTCACAGACAACTGTGTTTCAGTTAGGAAGAGAAGATGAGGTTTAGTGGAGGAGAGATGGTGTTCCACAGATTGGAAATTAGATCTAAGGCCACGAATGTTGCAGAAATCGAGAGTAAAAGTGTTAGAGGAAGTGTCAAGACACCCGAGGTCGTCAGCAGAAGAGCAGTCTGACCTGGGGACATTTGTGGTCCCCTCCCCAGATGGGGACTCCGAGGCTGGGTGTGGTGAAGCCATTTTTAAATTTTGATTTGAAGAGAGTGTAAAGTGTAGGGTGTAGTAATGTTATATAGGTTGTAGAAGAAGTTGTCTTTAGAGGGCAGGCTGCAGCTGCTCTCTTGTGTAAATGAGACACTAAGGGAACCGGGAAGAGAGGACAAGGGGAATCACTCAGTCTCAGTAGTAGAAGTATTAATAGTAGTAATAGTAGTAGTAGTAGTAGTTGTAGTAGTAGTAGTAGTTGTAGTAGTAGTAGTTTTAGTACTGCTGTAATACTGCTTAAGCTGTATTTTGAGACGTGCATCCTGAATGACTAGATTTTTATCACTGCATTGAAAGTACAGTGTAACATGAAACTTTGTGAGGAATAACAGTTTTGCAAAAAAAATATTCATAGGAAGACAGGTGTAACAGATTAACTGACCGTTCCCATCATTACTTTCAAGCAAATTCAAGACGTAGCTCATAACGACTCGACCTTATGATGACGCACTGGCGCGCGCGTGTGTGTGTGTGTGTGTGTGTGTGTGTGTGTGTGTGTGTGTGTGTGTGTGTGTGTGTGTGTGTGTGTGTGTGTGTGTGTGTGTATGTGTGTGTGTGTGTATTTGTTTGTGTTTGTGTGTGTATGTGTGTGTGTGTGTGTGTGTGTGTGTGTGTGTGTGTGTGTGTGTGTGTGTGTGTGTGTGTGTGTGTTTTATCATTAACCGTTGGCGCCAGTAGGCTTATTGAGGCACAGATGGACTTGCCTCGCCTGTTATTTGGCGTAGGTTTTCAGATTTTTATAGTAACGCCTCAAGTGTTTAGGTTCTCTCGTGAATATTTTGAGAACGTCCGAGGCTAATCACTGCTACAGCCTCAGACACATACAAACGTTGTTAGTCCCTTCTGAGGGCAGTATGACAGCAATTTGTGTAGTCTTTGGCCACTCCGCGGTAACATCAAAGAATGAAAACTGGTCAGCGTATAACGGGGATTCGAACCCGGGAGCATATTTCCGAAAACTTCATCAGATTTTAACCCGCTCCGCCCGGGCCAGTGACGTAGGCAGACTCTGCCTCGTGATTGGCTGGCTGCACTCCTGCCCCGCCCTTCTCTTTCTCTCCTGCTCTCCTCCCGCTAGCAGCCCGTCCCCCCCCCACACCCCCGTTTTCTCTCCATATGCCCCGCTCCCTCCCCCCCTTCTCTTTTCTCCAGCTCGCTGCCCGTCCCCCCCCCCCAACACCCCTTCCCTTCTTGCCCATTCCCCCCTCTTTATTCCCTCTCTCCCCACCCCTTTTGTGTGAGATAAAAAACAAATTATAACAAATTAGTAAGAGAGAGAGAGAGAGAGAGAGAGAGAGAGAGAGAGAGAGAGAAAGAGAGAGAGAGAGAGAGAGAGAGAGAGAGAGAGAGAGAGAGAGAGAGAGAGAGTCTTACCGTCCACCTCCACCACATTTCACATCACTAGACTAAAACTTTTATTCCAATACCATATATTTTTGTTTGTATATCTGTTTCCTGTTTGTACACTGCTACCTGTCTGTCATGTTTCCTGTATTCATGTCTCTTTGTGTATTTTATGTGCGTCTCTCTCTCTCACGCTCTCTCTCTCTCTCTCTCTCTCTCTCTCTCTCTCTCTCTCTCTCTCTCTCTCTCTCTCTCTCTCTCTCTCTCTCTCTCTCTCTCTCTCTCTCTCTCTCTCTTTCTCTCTCTTTCTCTGTCTCTTTTATTTTTCCTCCCTACATAAGGCCTTTATGTCATGTGACATACGTATTTGTACAATGTTGTAAAAAAAATTGTTGTTAAAATAGGCCGATAAGTCAGAGATCGTTTCTGTGCTCCTGTGTAATGCTGTTGTGCTCTCTCTCTCTCTCTCTCTCTCTCTCTCTCTCTCTCTCTCTCTCTCTCTCTCTCTCTCTCTCTCTCTCTCTCTCTCTGTC
>JAXIVD010003476.1:7500-17500 GCA_036785275.1 Cancer borealis
CTTTCTACTGGTATTAAAAGAAAATCTTCTTGGGCTTTACTTCTCGAGATATTTAAATTTGAAGAAAAAAAATATAATTACATTTCACCATATATATTTTACGCCACTAAACACATCCCACCCGCTAAGGGAATACATTACTTTTCTTCTACAAGTACGCAATAAAAAATTTCCAAACTAAGGCTCATTAAGAAAATCTGTTTGTAGCATTTACAAGCTCGCAGCCTACTCTATTTGCACTAAGAATATCAACGTTCTATCTTAAATACTAACACAAATACATGGTAGCATTAATAATTTTCACTCGTGGGCTCCAGCACATAGTTGCTTGTTTTAGGTAGTTTCACCTGGCCCGGTGAGATAGTCTAGGTTCATTACGGATATGTGGTGAGACAGGCTAGGAAAGTGTCTGTCTCTTTCTCTCTCTGTGTCTGTCTCTTTCTCTCTCTGTGTCTGTCTCTGTCTCTTTCTCTGTGTCTGTCTCTGTCTCTTTCTCTGTCTCTTTCTCTCTCTCTCTCTGTCTCTTTCTCTTTCTCTCTCTGTCTCTTTCTCTCTCTCTCTGTCTCTTTCTCTGTCTCTTTCTCTCCCTGTCTCTGTCTCTTTCTTTCTCTGTCTCTTTCTCTCTCTGTGTCTGTCTCTGTCTCTTTCTCTCTCTGTGTCTATCTCTGTCTCTTTCTTTCTCTTTCTCTCTCTGTGTCTGTCTCTGTCTCTTTCTCTCTCTCTCTGTGTCTATCTCTGTCTCTTTCTCTCTCTCTTTCTCTCCCTGTCTCTGTCTCTTTCTCTCTCTCTTTCTCTGTCTCTTTCTCTCTCTGTGTCTGTCTCTTTCTCTCTCTGTGTCTATCTCTGTCTCTTTCTCTCCCTGTCTCTTTCTCTCCCTGTCTCTTTCTCTCTCTGTGTCTATCTCTGTCTCTTTCTCTCCCTGTCTCTTTCTCTCTCTGTCTCTTTCTCTCCCTGTCTCTTTCTCTCTCTGTGTCTATCTCTGTCTCTTTCTCTCCCTGTCTCTTTCTCTCTCTGTGTCTATCTCTGTCTCTTTCTCTCCCTGTCTCTCTCTCTTTCTCTGTCTCTTTCTCTCTCTGTGTCTGTCTCTTTCTCTCTCTGTGTCTATCTCTGTCTCTCTCTGTGTCTATCTCTGTCTCTTTCTCTCCCTGTCTCTTTCTCTCTCTGTGTCTATCTCTGTCTCTTTCTCTCTCTGTCTCTTTCTCTTTCTCTCTCTCTGTCTCTTTCTCTTTCTCTTTCTCTCTCTGTCTCTTTCTCTCTCTGTGTCTGTCTCTGTCTCTTTCTCTCTCTGTGTCTGTCTCTTTCTCTCTCTCTGTCTCTTTCTCTTTCTCTCTCTGTCTCTTTCTCTCTCTGTCTCTTTCTCTCTCTGTGTCTGTCTCTTTCTCTTTCTTTCTGTCTCTTTCTCTCACTGTGTCTGTCTCTTTCTCTGTCTCTTTCTTTCTCTGTCTCTTTCTCTCTCTGTCTCTTTCTCTCTCTGTGTCTGTCTCTTTCTCTTCTTTCTGTCTCTTTCTCTCACTGTGTCTGTCTCTTTCTCTTTCTTTCTGTCTCTTTCTCTCACTGTGTCTGTCTCTTTCTCTGTCTCTGTCTCTTTCTCTCTCTGTCTCTTTCTCTCTCTGTGTCTGTTTCTTTCTCTTTCTTTCTGTCTCTTTCTCTCACTGTGTCTGTCTCTGTCTCTTTCTCTCTCTGTGTCTGTTTCTTTCTCTTTCTTTCTGTCTCTTTCTCTCACTGTGTCTGTCTCTGTCTCTGTCTCTTTCTCTCTCTGTGTTTGTCTCGCGTCGCGCCGCCTCCTCCAATTTTAGTACGGGAAGGACTTACTATCCGTTACAGTTGCTAGAGGTAGGTAACCTTGTTCACTCAGAGCTCTCCCGCAGTCTCAATGCAGCAGGCGGTGAAACATTGTCCCGCGCCGCCTCCTCCAAGTTTAGTACGGGAAGGACTTACTATCCGTTACAGTTGCTAGAGGTAGGTAACCTTGTTCACTCAGAGCTCTCCCGCAGTCTCAATGCAGCAGGCGGTGAAACATTGTCCCGCGCCGCCTCCTCCAAGTTTAGTACGGTAAGGACTTACTATCCGTTACAGTTGCTAGAGGTTAGGTAACCTTGTTCACTCAGAGCCTCTCCCGCAGTCTCAATGCAGCAGGCGGTGAAACATTGTCCCGCGCCGCCTCCTCCAAGTTTAGTACGGCAAGGACTTACTATCCGTTACAGTTGCTAGAGGTAAGTAACCTTGTTCACTCAGAGCCTCTCCCGCAGTCTCAATGCAGCAGGCGGTGAAACATTGTCCGGCGCCGCCTCCTCCAAGTTTAGTACGGCAAGGACTTACTATCCGTTACAGTTGCTAGAGGTAGGTAACCTTGTTCAATCAGAGCTCTCCCGCAGTCTCAATGCAGCAGGCGGTGAAACATTGTCCCGCGCCGCCTCCTCCAAGTTTAGTACGGCAAGGACTTACTATCCGTTACAGTTGCTAGAGGTTAGGTAACCTTGTTCACTCAGAGCCTCTCCCGCAGTCTCAATGCAGCAGGCGGTGAAACATTGTCCCGCGCCGCCTCCTTCCAAGTTTAGTACGGCAAGGACTTACTATCCGTTACAGTTGCTAGAGGTAGGTAACCTTGTTCACTCAGAGCTCTCCCGCAGTCTCAATGCAGCAGGCGGTGAAACATTGTCCGGCGCCGCCTCCTCCAAGTTTAGTACGGGAAGGACTTACTATCCGTTACAGTTGCTAGAGGTAGGTAACCTTGTTCACTCAGAGCTCTCCCGCAGTCTCAATGCAGCAGGCGGTGAAACATTGTCCCGCGCCGCCTCCTCCAAGTTTAGTACGGTAAGGACTTACTATCCGTTACAGTTGCTAGAGGTTAGGTAACCTTGTTCACTCAGAGCCTCTCCCGCAGTCTCAATGCAGCAGGCGGTGAAACATTGTCCCGCGCCGCCTCCTCCAAGTTTAGTACGGCAAGGACTTACTATCCGTTACAGTTGCTAGAGGTAGGTAACCTTGTTCACTCAGAGCTCTCCCGCAGTCTCAATGCAGCAGGCGGTGAAACATTGTCCCGCGCCGTCTCCTCCAAGTTTAGTACGGGAAGGACTTACTATCCGTTACAGTTGCTAGAGGTAGGTAACCTTGTTCACTCAGAGCCTCTCCCGCAGTTATAGTGCGAGATGGTATCTCCATACATTGCTTAACGGCTAGTTACCACCTTGACGGAAGAAAACTGCGGGAGAGGCGAGCCTTGTCGCTAAGAGACTCACAATCTGGCCGTGATTAGAAATGTTGTAGTCTTACCAAATATTACCAGACTACCAGATATCACTAAGAAAAACTGAGTATACCATCGTCTTCGTCATACAATGATGCACATGATGAAATAAAAAAAATAACATTAAAACGACATTTGCTACAAAATAATTGAAGGAAAAAAAAATAGCGCATAAAGAATTTTTTCAAATGTTCTCCTTCAACTCGCTGTTTCTCACATTTATTAAGCTCGTATTGTATTTTCAAATCCAGGTTCATAATCTGCACTCATTGACGATCAGTATGATGTACCATAACAACTGATATAAAATATTGTAGTTGGTTAAAAAGGCAGATAAAAAAATACTGTCAAATCTACAAGAAAACCGTCCAAGGCGGGTTTTCAAGGATTCGAATTTAACGACCATTTAAACCACTCATTATTTTTTCCACCACCATGTGTTACATACCGTAGCCATCAGCAAGCCTTCCACTACTCGAAGCAATAATTGGAAATTCAATGTAAGCTAATATAACCGAGTTACGAAGTGGTGAAGCACAACATGTCAAAACATTTCTTTATGCGCTATTTCATTCTACCTCGATTATATTCTAATAGATAAAGAAATAAAGCTGTCAATTGTAGCTCATCATATGCACCATTCTATCACCTACACGATGGTTGTTTTCATTTTTCTAACCGACGTCTGACACTTCCGTAATAACCGATAATATTGCAACATTGTTCAACTCCATCCTCACGTCGACCCCAACCCTCACTCTCCCGGTCTTACACACCGGGAACACCTCTCACACGCCTTAACTAACACAGCGCCTCACACACACACACACACACACACACACACACACACACACAAAAAGATATATATATTTAAATCAATTCAACAAATAGAACATAGAAATCGATTCAGTTACTACTACTAACCCTCCCGATATGTAAGAGCGGGAACACCTCTCACACGCCTTATTAACTAACTAACACACAGCAGCGTCACACACACAAATACATAGAGAAGACATTAAACAAAACACACAAATTCAATCACGCACTAGTAACAACACAACAACACGGTCTTTTTATAAGTCCAAATAGGAACATGTGTGGCTTGTGGACAAACAAAAACGCTAAACAGATGCATATCCGAAGGGTGGTTTTAAAAAAGTACGGAATTCGATAAAGAATTCCATTTTTTTATCTCCACGGATACGCAAATGTGGCGGCAAACATTATACCTCTTGTATACAGCAGAAAAAAACAATTAACATACTGTAAAGCTTGATACTACTACGTTTACCTTGTACAAACAATGTCCCGGGCTCGCAACAGAGGAGGCAGTCGGGGTGCGAGAAACTTATCGTGGCTCTACCGCTCTCAGTCGCCGCCCGGCGCTGCCAACGGGGGAGAAACCAGTCACGAGAAACAATGGAGTGTGTGTATAGTGAGCCTCCTATATCTCCCGCGCTGCCAACCTGGAGACAGCAAGGAGTGACGAGAGAGAGTGTATAGCGAGCCGCCTCGCTCTCCCGCGCTGCCAACGTGGGGACAGCAAGGAGTGACGAGAGTGGGTGTATAACGAGCCGCCTCGCTCTCCCGCGCTGCCAACGTGGAGACAGCAAGGAGTGACGAGAGAGAGTGTATAGTGAGCCGCCCCGCTCTCCCGCGCTGCCAACGTGGAGACAGCAAGGAGTGACGAGAGAGAGGGTATAGCGAGCCGTCCCGCTCTCCCGCGCTGCCAACGTGGAGATGGCAAGGAGTGACGAGAGAGAGTGTATAGTGAGCCGTCCCGCTCTCCCGCGCTGCCAACGTGGAGATGGCAAGGAGTGACGAGAGAGAGTGTATAGTGAGCCGTCCCGCTCTCCCGCGCTGCCAACGTGGAGACGGCAAGGAGTGACGAGAGAGAGTGTATAGTGAGCCGTCCCGCTCTCCCGCGCTGCCAACGTGGAGACGGCAAGGAGTGACGAGAGAGAGTGTATAGCGAGCCGTCCCGCTCTCCCGCGCTGCCAACGTGGAGACAGCAAGGAGTGACGAGAGAGAGGGTATAGCGAGCCGTCCCGCTCTCCCGCGCTGCCAACGTGGAGATGGCAAGGAGTGACGAGAGAGAGTGTATAGTGAGCCGTCCCGCTCTCCCGCGCTGCCAACGTGGAGATGGCAAGGAGTGACGAGAGAGAGTGTATAGTGAGCCGCCCCGCTCTCCCGCGCTGCCAACGTGGAGACAGCAAGGAGTGACGAGAGAGAGGGTATAGCGAGCCGTCCCGCTCTCCCGCGCTGCCAACGTGGAGATGGCAAGGAGTGACGAGAGAGAGTGTATAGCGAGCCGTCCCGCTCTCCCGCGCTGCCAACGTGGGGACAGCAAGGAGTGACGAGAGGGAATATATAGCGAGCCGCCCCGCTCTCCCGCGCTGGCCAACGTGGAGACAGCAAGGAGTGACGAGAGAGAGTGGAGAAAATGTTTCTCCCGGGCTAGGAAGACGGGACATGCTCGGTAGGCGATGGGTGAGCGCGGGATGGAGTTGCCAGTGAGGAGAATCGGTCTCCCGCGCTACCAGCGCGGGGAGTTGCCGGCGGAGCGGGGCTGGTTTTGGACACGAGAACGGGCCGAGCGGGGCCCAAAGTGGCTTAAAATTTCCAATGTGGAGCGCGGGGCCAACTCGCCCCGCTCTCTTTCATGCTGCACCAAGCTTGGGCGCGGTAAAGGTAGCCGCTACCCCCAGGGAAGACTAACACGAGTTCGACCTGAAAAATATAGTAGGGAGGCGAGGTTGCTGGATCAACCTCAGTGCCGTCCCTCACGCTGAATGCTGCATACGTGCGTCAGACATCAGTCCTAACCACTTGGTTCTCTCTACCTATTACTAAGAAGGTACCGAGGCTATATACTAAGGGTGGCGGTTAGTGATTGAGATGCACTGGTGACGACCATTGGCACATCGAGCGTGTTAACGTGGTGGCGTAAAACACTGCTAGAGAGAGCAAAGGCCACGCACAACTTATATATATTTCTATATATATACGTATACATATGAACCACCCACATATTCTGCGTGCAGACTTTTACGACTGTCTCATGCAACACCCCCTCTCCTTTTGGAAGAGAAGCTCCACGGCATTAGCTGTGGCTCCTCGTGGCGGCGCACATGATGATATGGTGTTAGCTAAAGCGGGGAGCCTTCAATGCAGCGACCCCTCTTACTTTGTGATGGTTACTCCACTACCCGTGCGATAACTCATCCCGTAGGTTAAAGAATCATCACTTTAACCTCTCTACACTGACGCAGCTTCTAACGAACGGTCAGTTGGAACGAAGCACACTTTTGTTTCTTTTCGTGAGCAAAGACGGGTTATAAACGTTTCCCAGCAGCTTACAACTACTACCACAAACTTGGATGGTGTAACGTACGTTATTTCCATTCCCCCCTTAGAGAGAAGGGACGCTTGAATGGTGTAACGTACGTTATTTCCATATCACCCTTAGAGAGAAGGGACGCTAGAATGGTGTAACGTACGTTATTTCCATTCCCCCCTTAGAGAGAAGGGACACACTTGAATGGTGTAACGAAGGTTATTTCCATTTCCCCCTTAAAGAGAAGGGACGCGGCGTCGCGGGCCAATGCTGCCAATGGACGCTTAGCGCTATTACTAAACATTACAATCAAAAAGTTTTGATGTAACATAGCTACCTGGTTGATCCTGCCAGTAGTCATATGCTTGTCTCAAAGATTAAGCCATGCATGTCTAAGTACAAGCCGATTTAAGGCGAAACCGCGAATGGCTCATTAAATCAGCTATGATTCATTGGATCTGTACCCACACTTACTTGGATAACTGTGGTAATTCTAGAGCTAATACATGCACCACGTCTCTGACCGCAAGGGAAGAGCGCTTTTATTAGTTCAAAACCGGTCGGACTTCGGTCCGTCACCCCACCGTGTTGAATCTGAATAACTTGTCGCTGAGCGCACGGTCTCCGCACCGGCGCCGCCTCTTTCAAGTGTCTGCCTTATCAGCTTTCGATTGTAGGTTATACGCCTACAATGGCTATAACGGGTAACGGGGAATCAGGGTTCGATTCCGGAGAGGGAGCCTGAGAAACGGCTACCACATCTAAGGAAGGCAGCAGGCACGCAAATTACCCACTCCCGGCACGGGGAGGTAGTGACGAAAAATAACGATGCGAGACTCATCCGAGGCCTCGCAATCGGAATGAGTACACTTTAAATCCTTTAACGAGGATCTATTGGAGGGCAAGTCTGGTGCCAGCAGCCGCGGTAATTCCAGCTCCAATAGCGTATATTAAAGTTGTTGCGGTTAAAAAGCTCGTAGTTGGATTTCAGTTCTGGACTGACGGTTCACCGCCCGGTGCATACTGTCACGCTCCGAACAGCCACAACAGCCCGCTGGCTCGCACGGGGTGCTCTTCATCGAGTGTCCCGCGTGGCCGGCAGAGTTTACTTTGAAAAAATTAGAGTGCTCAAAGCAGGCTACACTGACGGCCTGAATGCCTATGCATGGAATAATGGAATAGGACCTCGGTTCTATTTTGTCGGTTTTCTGAACCCGAGGTAATGACTAATAGGAACAGGCGGGGGCATTCGTATTGCGACGCTAGAGGTGAAATTCTTGGACCGTCGCAAGACGAACTACTGCGAAAGCATTTGCCAAGGATGTTTTCATTAATCAAGAACGAAAGTTAGAGGTTCGAAGGCGATCAGATACCGCCCTAGTTCTAACCATAAACGATGCTGACCAGCGATCCGCCGGCGTTATTCCCATGACCCGGCGGGCAGCTTCCGGGAAACCAAAGTCTTTGGGTTCCGGGGGAAGTATGGTTGCAAAGCTGAAACTTAAAGGAATTGACGGAAGGGCACCACCAGGAGTGGAGCCTGCGGCTTAATTTGACTCAACACGGGGAACCTCACCAGGCCCAGACACCGGAAGGATTGACAGATTGAGAGCTCTTTCTCGATTCGGTGGGTGGTGGTGCATGGCCGTTCTTAGTTGGTGGAGCGATTTGTCTGGTTAATTCCGATAACGAACGAGACTCTGGCCTACTAACTAGTCGACGGATCTCCAGCAATTGGTGTCCAGTTCGCAGCTTCTTCTTAGAGGGATAAGCGGCAATTCTAGCCGCACGAGATTGAGCAATAACAGGTCTGTGATGCCCTTAGATGTTCTGGGCCGCACGCGCGCTACACTGAAGGGATCAACGTGTCCTCCCCCTCCGAGAGGAGCGGGTAACCCGTTGAAATCCTTTCATGATAGGGATTGGGGTTTGCAATTGTCTCCCATGAACGAGGAATTCCCAGTAAGCGCAAGTCATGAGCTTGCGTTGATTACGTCCCTGCCCTTTGTACACACCGCCCGTCGCTACTACCGATTGAATGATTTAGTGAGGCCTTCGGACTGGCGCTCTTGGATGCCGGGCCCTCGGTTCGCCGTTGGGTCTCTCGGCGCCTCGAGCTGACGGAAAGATGTCCAAACTTGATCATTTAGAGGAAGTAAAAGTCGTAACAAGGTTTCCGTAGGTGAACCTGCGGAAGGATCATTAACGTGTTTGCTTGCAGCAACAAAAACCAAAAAATTCGGGTGGCCGGGTACCGACCAAAAAAAAAAAAATTGACCGATGCATCAATTTTTGGCGGCCCGGCCTGAGAACAGGCAAACAGTGCCGCAGCTCAACCCACACTCTTCTCTTCTGTCCATTGTGGACAGAGGTAGACCATTACTCACACCACCGGTACTCCAACCAACCGACGTACGCTAGGTTGGCCGACTTTTATCGGGCAAAGTTTCCGAATGATAGCGGTCACTTAACGTCGTCGGGAGGTGTCACCGGCTGGTAACGAGGTACTTCTCACAAACCTGTGACTATCTATTTAAACCCAGTATACTACGTCTTCCCACTATCGTCTCCCGAGGCAGAGATGGCGGAAGTCTTGAAAGTCGGCAATTGAGACTGACGTAATGACAAAAATCACAACTCTTAACGGTGGATCACTCGGCTCGTGGGTCGATGAAGACCGCAGCAAGCTGCGTGTCGGTATGTGAATCGCAAGAATACCAGATACATCGACAAGTCGAACGCACATTGCGGCGGCGGCACTCTCATGTGCTGCCGTCACTCCTACACGAGGGTCGGATATCAAATCCAATACATCGGCTTTGTTACCACCGGCAGAGTAGTAGTAGTAGTAGTAGTAGTAGCAGCTTTGTCTCTACTCTCTCTCTCTCTCTCTACTGCGTGCGTGGCATTGACCGCCTTGGGGAGGTTCGCCTCTTTGACGAGAGTCAAATTGGCGTTCCCTAAAGATGTGCTGCCAAGCCAAAGTCATATATCTGTGGACTTGGTGGCAAGGACCATGTACAGACATACAACGCTTACGCGCTGTTTTGTTTGTCGCCGTCCATGCCTGTTGCCTCGTTTCCCTCCAAGGAAGGACAGAGGCTCTGTTGCATGCTAAAGTCGCGTATGGGCGTCTTGAAGGCGACCGGGTCGGTTTATACTACTTACACCTCGGTTCGTTAGCTGCAGCACCCATCCTTATCAAACCTTAATGGGAACGGGCGCACACAAACCAAAACTGGAAGCCAGTGACTACTTTATAGTAGTCGCTACTGCTCCAATGTCGACCTCGTGTTAGGGTAGAGTACCCGCCAAATTTAAGCATATTAATAAGCGGAGGAAAAGAAACCAACAGGGATTCCCTTAGTAAGGGCGACTGAACTGGGAAAAGCCCAGCGCATAACCTGGCGTCG
>JAXIVD010003476.1:22500-35000 GCA_036785275.1 Cancer borealis
GGAGGTTTCGCCACGCAACCCGATGGCGAAATCCTCCGGGCAAGCCTTTATTTATATCTGTTCACACTCTGCTCTACAGAGCAGCCTCCTCACAGTGACCAGCTAATAATAATAAGACTTCTCCCTAACAAGACTATAGAGGTTTCGTCACGCAGCCTGATGGCGAGACCCTCACGGCAAGCCTTTACTTAGAGCTGTCCATACTCAACTCCACACTTTACTTTCCATCTCAACTCGCGTACAGCAGTGGCTGTTGGTTTCTATTTTCATGAAGGTGTATAAAAACAAGACAGACAATGTTTCTATTTTGGACTTGTAAATTTTCTGCATAATTTTTTGACTTGCTAACATTATTTCTGATATACTTTACAACTATAGACGATTGCACCAGACCAAGCGCCGGGGGTAGCTATGACTCTACAAGCGCGGGTAATCGGCGGGGGTAGCTATTAGTCACTTAAATAGCAAACATCATACCGTATATAAATCTTGAGGACATACTTGGATCCATTCTCTCAAGGTAGCAGCGAAAACGAAGACTACAATTTCCCACTTATAGCATTAGGTTCAATTCTCGTTTCCACAAGACAGACATGTTTCTATTTTGGACTTGTAAATTTTCTGTTAAATTTTTTGACTTGCTAACATTATTTCTGATATACTTTACAACTATAGACGATTGCACCAGACCAAGCGCCGGTAAACGGCGGGGGTAGCTATGACTCTACAAGCGCGGGTAATCGGCGGGGGTAGCTATTAGTCACTTAAATAGCAAACATCATACCGTATATAAATCTTGAGGACATACTTGGATCCATTCTCTCAAAGTAGCAGCGAAAACGAAGACTACAATTTCCCACTTATAGCATTAGGTTCAATTCTCGTTTCCACATTAAAAGCGTAATGAATATGATATTGGTGTTCAGTACGTAATATCCTTGTAAAATATATTTGGATTAACTTAGTTTCAGAGGTGACACCAAAAACCAAGATTTATTTATTTATATCTTTCCACACTCAAATCAACAGAACAGCAGCAGTACTCTCGCTACGAACCGCTTGCACTTCTGCCTCCCTAACAAGGCTAAAAAGATTTTGTCACGCATCCCGATGGCGAAATCCTCCCGGCAAACCCATATTTACATTACTACACACCCTTATCTATAGAACAGCATCCTCACTGTCATTCGCTAAGACTGCACCGTAAAAAGAATATAGAGGTTTCGTCACGCAACGTAACATCCGAAAGTAACCTCAAGACGGTCTTGTGTGCAGTTGTACACAAAAGTAACTGTCGAACTTGAACGTATCATCGAAAAATAACACGTCAGAGTCTTGTGCAGTTGCACTCAAAAACAAGTGTCGAACTTAAACGTATCATCGAAAAGTATCACAAAAGTAACCTCAAGTCGCAAAACTAACACGTCAGACAGTCTTGAGACTATAGAAATCCTCCACGTATACTGACGGTAAATCATTACAAGGCCTTTCTACTGGTATTAAAAGAAAATCTTCTTGGGCTTTACTTCTCGAGATATTTAAATTTGAAGAAAAAAAATATAATTACATTTCACCATATATATTTTACGCCACTAAACACATCCCACCCGCTAAGGGAATACATTACTTTTCTTCTACAAGTACGCAATAAAAAATTTCCAAACTAAGGCTCATTAAGAAAATCTGTTTGTAGCATTTACAAGCTCGCAGCCTACTCTATTTGCACTAAGAATATCAACGTTCTATCTTAAATACTAACACAAATACATGGTAGCATTAATAATTTTCACTCGTGGGCTCCAGCACATAGTTGCTTGTTTTAGGTAGTTTCACCTGGCCCGGTGAGATAGTCTAGGTTCATTACGGATATGTGGTGAGACAGGCTAGGAAAGTGTCTGTCTCTTTCTCTCTCTGTGTCTGTCTCTTTCTCTCTCTGTGTCTGTCTCTGTCTCTTTCTCTGTGTCTGTCTCTGTCTCTTTCTCTGTCTCTTTCTCTCTCTCTCTCTGTCTCTTTCTCTTTCTCTCTCTGTCTCTTTCTCTCTCTCTCTGTCTCTTTCTCTGTCTCTTTCTCTCCCTGTCTCTGTCTCTTTCTTTCTCTGTCTCTTTCTCTCTCTGTGTCTGTCTCTGTCTCTTTCTCTCTCTGTGTCTATCTCTGTCTCTTTCTTTCTCTTTCTCTCTCTGTGTCTGTCTCTGTCTCTTTCTCTCTCTCTCTGTGTCTATCTCTGTCTCTTTCTCTCTCTCTTTCTCTCCCTGTCTCTGTCTCTTTCTCTCTCTCTTTCTCTGTCTCTTTCTCTCTCTGTGTCTGTCTCTTTCTCTCTCTGTGTCTATCTCTGTCTCTTTCTCTCCCTGTCTCTTTCTCTCCCTGTCTCTTTCTCTCTCTGTGTCTATCTCTGTCTCTTTCTCTCCCTGTCTCTTCTCTTCTCTGTCTCTTTCTCTCCCTGTCTCTTTCTCTCTCTGTGTCTATCTCTGTCTCTTTCTCTCCCTGTCTCTTTCTCTCTCTGTGTCTATCTCTGTCTCTTTCTCTCCCTGTCTCTCTCTCTTTCTCTGTCTCTTTCTCTCTCTGTGTCTGTCTCTTTCTCTCTCTGTGTCTATCTCTGTCTCTCTCTGTGTCTATCTCTGTCTCTTTCTCTCCCTGTCTCTTTCTCTCTCTGTGTCTATCTCTGTCTCTTTCTCTCTCTGTCTCTTTCTCTTTCTCTCTCTCTGTCTCTTTCTCTTTCTCTTTCTCTCTCTGTCTCTTTCTCTCTCTGTGTCTGTCTCTGTCTCTTTCTCTCTCTGTGTCTGTCTCTTTCTCTCTCTCTGTCTCTTTCTCTTTCTCTCTCTGTCTCTTTCTCTCTCTGTCTCTTTCTCTCTCTGTGTCTGTCTCTTTCTCTTTCTTTCTGTCTCTTTCTCTCACTGTGTCTGTCTCTTTCTCTGTCTCTTTCTTTCTCTGTCTCTTTCTCTCTCTGTCTCTTTCTCTCTCTGTGTCTGTCTCTTTCTCTTTCTTTCTGTCTCTTTCTCTCACTGTGTCTGTCTCTTTCTCTTTCTTTCTGTCTCTTTCTCTCACTGTGTCTGTCTCTTTCTCTGTCTCTGTCTCTTTCTCTCTCTGTCTCTTTCTCTCTCTGTGTCTGTTTCTTTCTCTTTCTTTCTGTCTCTTTCTCTCACTGTGTCTGTCTCTGTCTCTTTCTCTCTCTGTGTCTGTTTCTTTCTCTTTCTTTCTGTCTCTTTCTCTCACTGTGTCTGTCTCTGTCTCTGTCTCTTTCTCTCTCTGTGTTTGTCTCGCGTCGCGCCGCCTCCTCCAATTTTAGTACGGGAAGGACTTACTATCCGTTACAGTTGCTAGAGGTAGGTAACCTTGTTCACTCAGAGCTCTCCCGCAGTCTCAATGCAGCAGGCGGTGAAACATTGTCCCGCGCCGCCTCCTCCAAGTTTAGTACGGGAAGGACTTACTATCCGTTACAGTTGCTAGAGGTAGGTAACCTTGTTCACTCAGAGCTCTCCCGCAGTCTCAATGCAGCAGGCGGTGAAACATTGTCCCGCGCCGCCTCCTCCAAGTTTAGTACGGTAAGGACTTACTATCCGTTACAGTTGCTAGAGGTTAGGTAACCTTGTTCACTCAGAGCCTCTCCCGCAGTCTCAATGCAGCAGGCGGTGAAACATTGTCCCGCGCCGCCTCCTCCAAGTTTAGTACGGCAAGGACTTACTATCCGTTACAGTTGCTAGAGGTAAGTAACCTTGTTCACTCAGAGCCTCTCCCGCAGTCTCAATGCAGCAGGCGGTGAAACATTGTCCGGCGCCGCCTCCTCCAAGTTTAGTACGGCAAGGACTTACTATCCGTTACAGTTGCTAGAGGTAGGTAACCTTGTTCAATCAGAGCTCTCCCGCAGTCTCAATGCAGCAGGCGGTGAAACATTGTCCCGCGCCGCCTCCTCCAAGTTTAGTACGGCAAGGACTTACTATCCGTTACAGTTGCTAGAGGTTAGGTAACCTTGTTCACTCAGAGCCTCTCCCGCAGTCTCAATGCAGCAGGCGGTGAAACATTGTCCCGCGCCGCCTCCTTCCAAGTTTAGTACGGCAAGGACTTACTATCCGTTACAGTTGCTAGAGGTAGGTAACCTTGTTCACTCAGAGCTCTCCCGCAGTCTCAATGCAGCAGGCGGTGAAACATTGTCCGGCGCCGCCTCCTCCAAGTTTAGTACGGGAAGGACTTACTATCCGTTACAGTTGCTAGAGGTAGGTAACCTTGTTCACTCAGAGCTCTCCCGCAGTCTCAATGCAGCAGGCGGTGAAACATTGTCCCGCGCCGCCTCCTCCAAGTTTAGTACGGTAAGGACTTACTATCCGTTACAGTTTGCTAGAGGTTAGGTAACCTTGTTCACTCAGAGCCTCTCCCGCAGTCTCAATGCAGCAGGCGGTGAAACATTGTCCCGCGCCGCCTCCTCCAAGTTTAGTACGGCAAGGACTTACTATCCGTTACAGTTGCTAGAGGTAGGTAACCTTGTTCACTCAGAGCTCTCCCGCAGTCTCAATGCAGCAGGCGGTGAAACATTGTCCCGCGCCGTCTCCTCCAAGTTTAGTACGGGAAGGACTTACTATCCGTTACAGTTGCTAGAGGTAGGTAACCTTGTTCACTCAGAGCCTCTCCCGCAGTTATAGTGCGAGATGGTATCTCCATACATTGCTTAACGGCTAGTTACCACCTTGACGGAAGAAAAACTGCGGGAGAGGCGAGCCTTGTCGCTAAGAGACTCACAATCTGGCCGTGATTAGAAATGTTGTAGTCTTACCAAATATTACCAGACTACCAGATATCACTAAGAAAAACTGAGTATACCATCGTCTTCGTCATACAATGATGCACATGATGAAATAAAAAAAATAACATTAAAACGACATTTGCTACAAAATAATTGAAGGAAAAAAAAATAGCGCATAAAGAATTTTTTCAAATGTTTCTCCTTCAACTCGCTGTTTCTCACATTTAATTAAGCTCGTATTGTATTTTCAAATCCAGGTTCATAATCTGCACTCATTGACGATCAGTATGATGTACCATAACAACTGATATAAAATATTGTAGTTGGTTAAAAAGGCAGATAAAAAAATACTGTCAAATCTACAAGAAAACCGTCCAAGGCGGGTTTTCAAGGATTCGAATTTAACGACCATTTAAACCACTCATTATTTTTTCCACCACCATGTGTTACATACCGTAGCCATCAGCAAGCCTTCCACTACTCGAAGCAATAATTGGAAATTCAATGTAAGCTAATATAACCGAGTTACGAAGTGGTGAAGCACAACATGTCAAAACATTTCTTTATGCGCTATTTCATTCTACCTCGATTATATTCTAATAGATAAAGAAATAAAGCTGTCAATTGTAGCTCATCATATGCACCATTCTATCACCTACACGATGGTTGTTTTCATTTTTCTAACCGACGTCTGACACTTCCGTAATAACCGATAATATTGCAACATTGTTCAACTCCATCCTCACGTCGACCCCAACCCTCACTCTCCCGGTCTTACACACCGGGAACACCTCTCACACGCCTTAACTAACACAGCGCCTCACACACACACACACACACACACACACACACACACACACAAAAAGATATATATATTTAAATCAATTCAACAAATAGAACATAGAAATCGATTCAGTTACTACTACTAACCCTCCCGATATGTAAGAGCGGGAACACCTCTCACACGCCTTATTAACTAACTAACACACAGCAGCGTCACACACACAAATACATAGAGAAGACATTAAACAAAACACACAAATTCAATCACGCACTAGTAACAACACAACAACACGGTCTTTTTATAAGTCCAAATAGGAACATGTGTGGCTTGTGGACAAACAAAAACGCTAAACAGATGCATATCCGAAGGGTGGTTTTAAAAAAAGTACGGAATTCGATAAAGAATTCCATTTTTTTTATCTCCACGGATACGCAAATGTGGGCGGCAAACATTATACCTCTTGTATACAGCAGAAAAAAACAATTAACATACTGTAAAGCTTGATACTACTACGTTTACCTTGTACAAACAATGTCCCGGGCTCGCAACAGAGGAGGCAGTCGGGGTGCGAGAAACTTATCGTGGCTCTACCGCTCTCAGTCGCCGCCCGGCGCTGCCAACGGGGGAGAAACCAGTCACCGAGAAACAATGGAGTGTGTGTATAGTGAGCCTCCTATATCTCCCGCGCTGCCAACCTGGAGACAGCAAGGAGTGACGAGAGAGAGTGTATAGCGAGCCGCCTCGCTCTCCCGCGCTGCCAACGTGGGGACAGCAAGGAGTGACGAGAGTGGGTGTATAACGAGCCGCCTCGCTCTCCCGCGCTGCCAACGTGGAGACAGCAAGGAGTGACGAGAGAGAGTGTATAGTGAGCCGCCCCGCTCTCCCGCGCTGCCAACGTGGAGACAGCAAGGAGTGACGAGAGAGAGGGTATAGCGAGCCGTCCCGCTCTCCCGCGCTGCCAACGTGGAGATGGCAAGGAGTGACGAGAGAGAGTGTATAGTGAGCCGTCCCGCTCTCCCCGCGCTGCCAACGTGGAGATGGCAAGGAGTGACGAGAGAGAGTGTATAGTGAGCCGTCCCGCTCTCCCGCGCTGCCAACGTGGAGACGGCAAGGAGTGACGAGAGAGAGTGTATAGTGAGCCGTCCCGCTCTCCCGCGCTGCCAACGTGGAGACGGCAAGGAGTGACGAGAGAGAGTGTATAGCGAGCCGTCCCGCTCTCCCGCGCTGCCAACGTGGAGACAGCAAGGAGTGACGAGAGAGAGGGTATAGCGAGCCGTCCCGCTCTCCCGCGCTGCCAACGTGGAGATGGCAAGGAGTGACGAGAGAGAGTGTATAGTGAGCCGTCCCGCTCTCCCGCGCTGCCAACGTGGAGATGGCAAGGAGTGACGAGAGAGAGTGTATAGTGAGCCGCCCCGCTCTCCCGCGCTGCCAACGTGGAAGACAGCAAGGAGTGACGAGAGAGAGGGGTATAGCGAGCCGTCCCGCTCTCCCGCGCTGCCAACGTGGAGATGGCAAGGAGTGACGAGAGAGAGTGTATAGCGAGCCGTCCCGCTCTCCCGCGCTGCCAACGTGGGGACAGCAAGGAGTGACGAGAGGGAATATATAGCGAGCCGCCCCGCTCTCCCGCGCTGGCCAACGTGGAGACAGCAAGGAGTGACGAGAGAGAGTGGAGAAAATGTTTCTCCCGGGCTAGGAAGACGGGACATGCTCGGTAGGCGATGGGTGAGCGCGGGATGGAGTTGCCAGTGAGGAGAATCGGTCTCCCGCGCTACCAGCGCGGGGAGTTGCCGGCGGAGCGGGGCTGGTTTTGGACACGAGAACGGGCCGAGGCGGGGCCCAAAGTGGCTTAAAATTTCCAATGTGGAGCGCGGGGCCAACTCGCCCCGCTCTCTTTCATGCTGCACCAAGCTTGGGCGCGGTAAAGGTAGCCGCTACCCCCAGGGAAGACTAACACGAGTTCGACCTGAAAAATATAGTAGGGAGGCGAGGTTGCTGGATCAACCTCAGTGCCGTCCCTCACGCTGAATGCTGCATACGTGCGTCAGACATCAGTCCTAACCACTTGGTTCTCTCTACCTATTACTAAGAAGGTACCGAGGCTATATACTAAGGGTGGCGGTTAGTGATTGAGATGCACTGGTGACGACCATTGGCACATCGAGCGTGTTAACGTGGTGGCGTAAAACACTGCTAGAGAGAGCAAAGGCCACGCACAACTTATATATATTTCTATATATATACGTATACATATGAACCACCCACATATTCTGCGTGCAGACTTTTACGACTGTCTCATGCAACACCCCCTCTCCTTTTGGAAGAGAAGCTCCACGGCATTAGCTGTGGCTCCTCGTGGCGGCGCACATGATGATATGGTGTTAGCTAAAGCGGGGAGCCTTCAATGCAGCGACCCCTCTTACTTTGTGATGGTTACTCCACTACCCGTGCGATAACTCATCCCGTAGGTTAAAGAATCATCACTTTAACCTCTCTACACTGACGCAGCTTCTAACGAACGGTCAGTTGGAACGAAGCACACTTTTGTTTCTTTTCGTGAGCAAAGACGGGTTATAAACGTTTCCCAGCAGCTTACAACTACTACCACAAACTTGGATGGTGTAACGTACGTTATTTCCATTCCCCCCTTAGAGAGAAGGGACGCTTGAATGGTGTAACGTACGTTATTTCCATATCACCCTTAGAGAGAAGGGACGCTAGAATGGTGTAACGTACGTTATTTCCATTCCCCCCTTAGAGAGAAGGGACACACTTGAATGGTGTAACGAAGGTTATTTCCATTTCCCCCTTAAAGAGAAGGGACGCGGCGTCGCGGGCCAATGCTGCCAATGGACGCTTAGCGCTATTACTAAACATTACAATCAAAAAGTTTTGATGTAACATAGCTACCTGGTTGATCCTGCCAGTAGTCATATGCTTGTCTCAAAGATTAAGCCATGCATGTCTAAGTACAAGCCGATTTAAGGCGAAACCGCGAATGGCTCATTAAATCAGCTATGATTCATTGGATCTGTACCCACACTTACTTGGATAACTGTGGTAATTCTAGAGCTAATACATGCACCACGTCTCTGACCGCAAGGGAAGAGCGCTTTTATTAGTTCAAAACCGGTCGGACTTCGGTCCGTCACCCCACCGTGTTGAATCTGAATAACTTGTCGCTGAGCGCACGGTCTCCGCACCGGCGCCGCCTCTTTCAAGTGTCTGCCTTATCAGCTTTCGATTGTAGGTTATACGCCTACAATGGCTATAACGGGTAACGGGGAATCAGGGTTCGATTCCGGAGAGGGAGCCTGAGAAACGGCTACCACATCTAAGGAAGGCAGCAGGCACGCAAATTACCCACTCCCGGCACGGGGAGGTAGTGACGAAAAATAACGATGCGAGACTCATCCGAGGCCTCGCAATCGGAATGAGTACACTTTAAATCCTTTAACGAGGATCTATTGGAGGGCAAGTCTGGTGCCAGCAGCCGCGGTAATTCCAGCTCCAATAGCGTATATTAAAGTTGTTGCGGTTAAAAAGCTCGTAGTTGGATTTCAGTTCTGGACTGACGGTTCACCGCCCGGTGCATACTGTCACGCTCCGAACAGCCACAACAGCCCGCTGGCTCGCACGGGGTGCTCTTCATCGAGTGTCCCGCGTGGCCGGCAGAGTTTACTTTGAAAAAATTAGAGTGCTCAAAGCAGGCTACACTGACGGCCTGAATGCCTATGCATGGAATAATGGAATAGGACCTCGGTTCTATTTTGTCGGTTTTCTGAACCCGAGGTAATGACTAATAGGAACAGGCGGGGGCATTCGTATTGCGACGCTAGAGGTGAAATTCTTGGACCGTCGCAAGACGAACTACTGCGAAAGCATTTGCCAAGGATGTTTTCATTAATCAAGAACGAAAGTTAGAGGTTCGAAGGCGATCAGATACCGCCCTAGTTCTAACCATAAACGATGCTGACCAGCGATCCGCCGGCGTTATTCCCATGACCCGGCGGGCAGCTTCCGGGAAACCAAAGTCTTTGGGTTCCGGGGGAAGTATGGTTGCAAAGCTGAAACTTAAAGGAATTGACGGAAGGGCACCACCAGGAGTGGAGCCTGCGGCTTAATTTGACTCAACACGGGGAACCTCACCAGGCCCAGACACCGGAAGGATTGACAGATTGAGAGCTCTTTCTCGATTCGGTGGGTGGTGGTGCATGGCCGTTCTTAGTTGGTGGAGCGATTTGTCTGGTTAATTCCGATAACGAACGAGACTCTGGCCTACTAACTAGTCGACGGATCTCCAGCAATTGGTGTCCAGTTCGCAGCTTCTTCTTAGAGGGATAAGCGGCAATTCTAGCCGCACGAGATTGAGCAATAACAGGTCTGTGATGCCCTTAGATGTTCTGGGCCGCACGCGCGCTACACTGAAGGGATCAACGTGTCCTCCCCCTCCGAGAGGAGCGGGTAACCCGTTGAAATCCTTTCATGATAGGGATTGGGGTTTGCAATTGTCTCCCATGAACGAGGAATTCCCAGTAAGCGCAAGTCATGAGCTTGCGTTGATTACGTCCCTGCCCTTTGTACACACCGCCCGTCGCTACTACCGATTGAATGATTTAGTGAGGCCTTCGGACTGGCGCTCTTGGATGCCGGGCCCTCGGTTCGCCGTTGGGTCTCTCGGCGCCTCGAGCTGACGGAAAGATGTCCAAACTTGATCATTTAGAGGAAGTAAAAGTCGTAACAAGGTTTCCGTAGGTGAACCTGCGGAAGGATCATTAACGTGTTTGCTTGCAGCAACAAAAACCAAAAAATTCGGGTGGCCGGGTACCGACCAAAAAAAAAAAAATTGACCGATGCATCAATTTTTGGCGGCCCGGCCTGAGAACAGGCAAACAGTGCCGCAGCTCAACCCACACTCTTCTCTTCTGTCCATTGTGGACAGAGGTAGACCATTACTCACACCACCGGTACTCCAACCAACCGACGTACGCTAGGTTGGCCGACTTTTATCGGGCAAAGTTTCCGAATGATAGCGGTCACTTAACGTCGTCGGGAGGTGTCACCGGCTGGTAACGAGGTACTTCTCACAAACCTGTGACTATCTATTTAAACCCAGTATACTACGTCTTCCCACTATCGTCTCCCGAGGCAGAGATGGCGGAAGTCTTGAAAGTCGGCAATTGAGACTGACGTAATGACAAAAATCACAACTCTTAACGGTGGATCACTCGGCTCGTGGGTCGATGAAGACCGCAGCAAGCTGCGTGTCGGTATGTGAATCGCAAGAATACCAGATACATCGACAAGTCGAACGCACATTGCGGCGGCGGCACTCTCATGTGCTGCCGTCACTCCTACACGAGGGTCGGATATCAAATCCAATACATCGGCTTTGTTACCACCGGCAGAGTAGTAGTAGTAGTAGTAGTAGTAGCAGCTTTGTCTCTACTCTCTCTCTCTCTCTCTACTGCGTGCGTGGCATTGACCGCCATTGGGGAGGTTCGCCTCTTTGACGAGAGTCAAATTGGCGTTCCCTAAAGATGTGCTGCCAAGCCAAAGTCATATATCTGTGGACTTGGTGGCAAGGACCATGTACAGACATACAACGCTTACGCGCTGTTTTGTTTGTCGCCGTCCATGCCTGTTGCCTCGTTTCCCTCCAAGGAAGGACAGAGGCTCTGTTGCATGCTAAAGTCGCGTATGGGCGTCTTGAAGGCGACCGGGTCGGTTTATACTACTTACACCTCGGTTCGTTAGCTGCAGCACCCATCCTTATCAAACCTTAATGGGAACGGGCGCACACAAACCAAAACTGGAAGCCAGTGACTACTTTATAGTAGTCGCTACTGCTCCAATGTCGACCTCGTGTTAGGGTAGAGTACCCGCCAAATTTAAGCATATTAATAAGCGGAGGAAAAGAAACCAACAGGGATTCCCTTAGTAAGGGCGACTGAACTGGGAAAAGCCCAGCGCATAACCTGGCGTCGTGACCCGGCGCCAGGGGTGTTGCGTTTCGGAGGGTCCGGCACGCAGTCTCTCACCGCCTAAGTTATGCTTGAAAGCGGCCACTACCCATGGAGGGTGACAGGCCCGTGTGGCGGCGCCCGCGAGGGTACACGAGAGATTGTCGGAAAGGGCCTCTCCGTAGAGTCGGGTTGCTTGAAAATGCAGCCCTAAGCAGGTGGTAAACTCCATCTAAGGCTAAATATGACCACGAGACCGATAGCGAACAAGTACCGTGAGGGAAAGTTGAAAAGAACTTTGAAGAGAGAGTTCAAGAGTACGTGAAACCGTTAAGAGCCAAACGGGTGGGACCTCGAAGGTCGAACCGAGGGGATTCAGCTCGTCGGCCAAAGCCGGCTGGACGTTGGGATTCGCTTATGCGACCCAGGAACTCTTGGGCGTGCCCACGTTCAAGCCGGCGCCGGCGGGCGTATTTCCCCTCGTGATGTAGGTCGCCGCGACCCGTTGCTGGGGACGTCTAAGGCCCGGGCGGACTGGTACCCCAACGTCGTGCACTTTTAGTGCCGGCGAAGGGGGAAACCTCCGGTGTCCTGGCTGCCCTGCGACGGTCGTGTAGCAGAGGGGCGCATCCACGCCAATACTTCCTCTCGCGGCGTGCAAAAGGTCGGTGACCCACCCGACCCGTCTTGAAACACGGACCAAGGAGTCTAACATGTGTGCGAGTCATTGGGCGCACTAAACCCAAAGGCGCAATGAAAGTGAAAGGGGGGTGTCCCGGCTTCGGTCGGTGGCGCCCTCCGGGGCCGATCCCTGACCGGCCGATGCCGCCGGGTCTCCCATACCAAAGCGAGGTCATTCCAAAAGAGGTGCGCGGGGTGAGTCCCTCTCCCCTGTTGTCTACCTCTGGCTTCGTGGGTTGCCCGGCGCGCTCGGTGGTCCGAGCATGCTCGCCTGTACGCAGGGGGGCGCAGGCCCGGGACTTGCCATACGACGCCGTCGCGCGAATCTGTTGTTGGCCTCATC
>JAXIVD010003476.1:40000-45618 GCA_036785275.1 Cancer borealis
TATATCTTTCCACACTCAAATCAACAGAACAGCAGCAGTACTCTCGCTACGAACCGCTTGCACTTCTGCCTCCCTAACAAGGCTAAAAAGATTTTGTCACGCATCCCGATGGCGAAATCCTCCCGGCAAACCCATATTTACATTACTACACACCCTTATCTATAGAACAGCATCCTCACTGTCATTCGCTAAGACTGCACCGTAAAAAGAATATAGAGGTTTCGTCACGCAACGTAACATCCGAAAGTAACCTCAAGACGGTCTTGTGTGCAGTTGTACACAAAAGTAACTGTCGAACTTGAACGTATCATCGAAAAATAACACGTCAGAGTCTTGTGCAGTTGCACTCAAAAACAAGTGTCGAACTTAAACGTATCATCGAAAAGTATCACAAAAGTAACCTCAAGTCGCAAAACTAACACGTCAGACAGTCTTGAGACTATAGAAATCCTCCACGTATACTGACGGTAAATCATTACAAGGCCTTTCTACTGGTATTAAAAGAAAATCTTCTTGGGCTTTACTTCTCGAGATATTTAAATTTGAAGAAAAAAAATATAATTACATTTCACCATATATATTTTACGCCACTAAACACATCCCACCCGCTAAGGGAATACATTACTTTTCTTCTACAAGTACGCAATAAAAAATTTCCAAACTAAGGCTCATTAAGAAAATCTGTTTGTAGCATTTACAAGCTCGCAGCCTACTCTATTTGCACTAAGAATATCAACGTTCTATCTTAAATACTAACACAAATACATGGTAGCATTAATAATTTTCACTCGTGGGCTCCAGCACATAGTTGCTTGTTTTAGGTAGTTTCACCTGGCCCGGTGAGATAGTCTAGGTTCATTACGGATATGTGGTGAGACAGGCTAGGAAAGTGTCTGTCTCTTTCTCTCTCTGTGTCTGTCTCTTTCTCTCTCTGTGTCTGTCTCTGTCTCTTTCTCTGTGTCTGTCTCTGTCTCTTTCTCTGTCTCTTTCTCTCTCTCTCTCTGTCTCTTTCTCTTTCTCTCTCTGTCTCTTTCTCTCTCTCTCTGTCTCTTTCTCTGTCTCTTTCTCTCCCTGTCTCTGTCTCTTTCTTTCTCTGTCTCTTTCTCTCTCTGTGTCTGTCTCTGTCTCTTTCTCTCTCTGTGTCTATCTCTGTCTCTTTCTTTCTCTTTCTCTCTCTGTGTCTGTCTCTGTCTCTTTCTCTCTCTCTCTGTGTCTATCTCTGTCTCTTTCTCTCTCTCTTTCTCTCCCTGTCTCTGTCTCTTTCTCTCTCTCTTTCTCTGTCTCTTTCTCTCTCTGTGTCTGTCTCTTTCTCTCTCTGTGTCTATCTCTGTCTCTTTCTCTCCCTGTCTCTTTCTCTCCCTGTCTCTTTCTCTCTCTGTGTCTATCTCTGTCTCTTTCTCTCCCTGTCTCTTTCTCTCTCTGTCTCTTTCTCTCCCTGTCTCTTTCTCTCTCTGTGTCTATCTCTGTCTCTTTCTCTCCCTGTCTCTTTCTCTCTCTGTGTCTATCTCTGTCTCTTTCTCTCCCTGTCTCTCTCTCTTTCTCTGTCTCTTTCTCTCTCTGTGTCTGTCTCTTTCTCTCTCTGTGTCTATCTCTGTCTCTCTCTGTGTCTATCTCTGTCTCTTTCTCTCCCTGTCTCTTTCTCTCTCTGTGTCTATCTCTGTCTCTTTCTCTCTCTGTCTCTTTCTCTTTCTCTCTCTCTGTCTCTTTCTCTTTCTCTTTCTCTCTCTGTCTCTTTCTCTCTCTGTGTCTGTCTCTGTCTCTTTCTCTCTCTGTGTCTGTCTCTTTCTCTCTCTCTGTCTCTTTCTCTTTCTCTCTCTGTCTCTTTCTCTCTCTGTCTCTTTCTCTCTCTGTGTCTGTCTCTTTCTCTTTCTTTCTGTCTCTTTCTCTCACTGTGTCTGTCTCTTTCTCTGTCTCTTTCTTTCTCTGTCTCTTTCTCTCTCTGTCTCTTTCTCTCTCTGTGTCTGTCTCTTTCTCTTTCTTTCTGTCTCTTTCTCTCACTGTGTCTGTCTCTTTCTCTTTCTTTCTGTCTCTTTCTCTCACTGTGTCTGTCTCTTTCTCTGTCTCTGTCTCTTTCTCTCTCTGTCTCTTTCTCTCTCTGTGTCTGTTTCTTTCTCTTTCTTTCTGTCTCTTTCTCTCACTGTGTCTGTCTCTGTCTCTTTCTCTCTCTGTGTCTGTTTCTTTCTCTTTCTTTCTGTCTCTTTCTCTCACTGTGTCTGTCTCTGTCTCTGTCTCTTTCTCTCTCTGTGTTTGTCTCGCGTCGCGCCGCCTCCTCCAATTTTAGTACGGGAAGGACTTACTATCCGTTACAGTTGCTAGAGGTAGGTAACCTTGTTCACTCAGAGCTCTCCCGCAGTCTCAATGCAGCAGGCGGTGAAACATTGTCCCGCGCCGCCTCCTCCAAGTTTAGTACGGGAAGGACTTACTATCCGTTACAGTTGCTAGAGGTAGGTAACCTTGTTCACTCAGAGCTCTCCCGCAGTCTCAATGCAGCAGGCGGTGAAACATTGTCCCGCGCCGCCTCCTCCAAGTTTAGTACGGTAAGGACTTACTATCCGTTACAGTTGCTAGAGGTTAGGTAACCTTGTTCACTCAGAGCCTCTCCCGCAGTCTCAATGCAGCAGGCGGTGAAACATTGTCCCGCGCCGCCTCCTCCAAGTTTAGTACGGCAAGGACTTACTATCCGTTACAGTTGCTAGAGGTAAGTAACCTTGTTCACTCAGAGCCTCTCCCGCAGTCTCAATGCAGCAGGCGGTGAAACATTGTCCGGCGCCGCCTCCTCCAAGTTTAGTACGGCAAGGACTTACTATCCGTTACAGTTGCTAGAGGTAGGTAACCTTGTTCAATCAGAGCTCTCCCGCAGTCTCAATGCAGCAGGCGGTGAAACATTGTCCCGCGCCGCCTCCTCCAAGTTTAGTACGGCAAGGACTTACTATCCGTTACAGTTGCTAGAGGTTAGGTAACCTTGTTCACTCAGAGCCTCTCCCGCAGTCTCAATGCAGCAGGCGGTGAAACATTGTCCCGCGCCGCCTCCTTCCAAGTTTAGTACGGCAAGGACTTACTATCCGTTACAGTTGCTAGAGGTAGGTAACCTTGTTCACTCAGAGCTCTCCCGCAGTCTCAATGCAGCAGGCGGTGAAACATTGTCCGGCGCCGCCTCCTCCAAGTTTAGTACGGGAAGGACTTACTATCCGTTACAGTTGCTAGAGGTAGGTAACCTTGTTCACTCAGAGCTCTCCCGCAGTCTCAATGCAGCAGGCGGTGAAACATTGTCCCGCGCCGCCTCCTCCAAGTTTAGTACGGTAAGGACTTACTATCCGTTACAGTTGCTAGAGGTTAGGTAACCTTGTTCACTCAGAGCCTCTCCCGCAGTCTCAATGCAGCAGGCGGTGAAACATTGTCCCGCGCCGCCTCCTCCAAGTTTAGTACGGCAAGGACTTACTATCCGTTACAGTTGCTAGAGGTAGGTAACCTTGTTCACTCAGAGCTCTCCCGCAGTCTCAATGCAGCAGGCGGTGAAACATTGTCCCGCGCCGTCTCCTCCAAGTTTAGTACGGGAAGGACTTACTATCCGTTACAGTTGCTAGAGGTAGGTAACCTTGTTCACTCAGAGCCTCTCCCGCAGTTATAGTGCGAGATGGTATCTCCATACATTGCTTAACGGCTAGTTACCACCTTGACGGAAGAAAACTGCGGGAGAGGCGAGCCTTGTCGCTAAGAGACTCACAATCTGGCCGTGATTAGAAATGTTGTAGTCTTACCAAATATTACCAGACTACCAGATATCACTAAGAAAAACTGAGTATACCATCGTCTTCGTCATACAATGATGCACATGATGAAATAAAAAAAATAACATTAAAACGACATTTGCTACAAAATAATTGAAGGAAAAAAAAATAGCGCATAAAGAATTTTTTCAAATGTTCTCCTTCAACTCGCTGTTTCTCACATTTATTAAGCTCGTATTGTATTTTCAAATCCAGGTTCATAATCTGCACTCATTGACGATCAGTATGATGTACCATAACAACTGATATAAAATATTGTAGTTGGTTAAAAAGGCAGATAAAAAAATACTGTCAAATCTACAAGAAAACCGTCCAAGGCGGGTTTTCAAGGATTCGAATTTAACGACCATTTAAACCACTCATTATTTTTTCCACCACCATGTGTTACATACCGTAGCCATCAGCAAGCCTTCCACTACTCGAAGCAATAATTGGAAATTCAATGTAAGCTAATATAACCGAGTTACGAAGTGGTGAAGCACAACATGTCAAAACATTTCTTTATGCGCTATTTCATTCTACCTCGATTATATTCTAATAGATAAAGAAATAAAGCTGTCAATTGTAGCTCATCATATGCACCATTCTATCACCTACACGATGGTTGTTTTCATTTTTCTAACCGACGTCTGACACTTCCGTAATAACCGATAATATTGCAACATTGTTCAACTCCATCCTCACGTCGACCCCAACCCTCACTCTCCCGGTCTTACACACCGGGAACACCTCTCACACGCCTTAACTAACACAGCGCCTCACACACACACACACACACACACACACACACACACACACAAAAAGATATATATATTTAAATCAATTCAACAAATAGAACATAGAAATCGATTCAGTTACTACTACTAACCCTCCCGATATGTAAGAGCGGGAACACCTCTCACACGCCTTATTAACTAACTAACACACAGCAGCGTCACACACACAAATACATAGAGAAGACATTAAACAAAACACACAAATTCAATCACGCACTAGTAACAACACAACAACACGGTCTTTTTATAAGTCCAAATAGGAACATGTGTGGCTTGTGGACAAACAAAAACGCTAAACAGATGCATATCCGAAGGGTGGTTTTAAAAAAAGTACGGAATTCGATAAAGAATTCCATTTTTTTATCTCCACGGATACGCAAATGTGGCGGCAAACATTATACCTCTTGTATACAGCAGAAAAAAACAATTAACATACTGTAAAGCTTGATACTACTACGTTTACCTTGTACAAACAATGTCCCGGGCTCGCAACAGAGGAGGCAGTCGGGGTGCGAGAAACTTATCGTGGCTCTACCGCTCTCAGTCGCCGCCCGGCGCTGCCAACGGGGGAGAAACCAGTCACGAGAAACAATGGAGTGTGTGTATAGTGAGCCTCCTATATCTCCCGCGCTGCCAACCTGGAGACAGCAAGGAGTGACGAGAGAGAGTGTATAGCGAGCCGCCTCGCTCTCCCGCGCTGCCAACGTGGGGACAGCAAGGAGTGACGAGAGTGGGTGTATAACGAGCCGCCTCGCTCTCCCGCGCTGCCAACGTGGAGACAGCAAGGAGTGACGAGAGAGAGTGTATAGTGAGCCGCCCCGCTCTCCCGCGCTGCCAACGTGGAGACAGCAAGGAGTGACGAGAGAGAGGGTATAGCGAGCCGTCCCGCTCTCCCGCGCTGCCAACGTGGAGATGGCAAGGAGTGACGAGAGAGAGTGTATAGTGAGCCGTCCCGCTCTCCCGCGCTGCCAACGTGGAGATGGCAAGGAGTGACGAGAGAGAGTGTATAGTGAGCCGTCCCGCTCTCCCGCGCTGCCAACGTGGAGACGGCAAG
>JAXIVD010003477.1:0-2500 GCA_036785275.1 Cancer borealis
GGTGTGATAAGGCAGTGCGAGCACCGTCCTGCAGGTTAGCAAGGCATACCTGTCCCTCCTATACACACAGGTGGATCCAGTTATTCTCAATGTATGTATGAAATAGAACTTTTCTTTCTATTTTTCAAAATCTATTCCATTCATCTATAATACATTTTTCTTAACCTTTCACTTGCACTCCTGTACGTTATCGTGGCCTGAACACTCCTACAGCTATACAAGCTTCCAAGCAAATGTATACTTCCAACAGCGTGAAAACAGTGGAGAGCTTACGTACTGTGATGGTGAAGTCAGCAACCACCACGGCAGCGATAAGTGTAAGGGAGACTGCACCGGGGCCCAGCGGCTTGAGCTCCCAACTCTGGAAAGGCAAGTTGGCGAAGCGATTCATGGCCAGCCCCATCACACCTAGCCTCGTTGTACGTATCTGCAGGAGAAAATAGAATTTTTTTAAATAATTTTTACTCATATTAAGGCAGTTGGAGAGATAAAAATCTTTCTCTCTCTCTTCCCAGTACCTGCATGACACACTGGTCCTCGTTATACTTGACGTCATGGAAGTACTCGTTGGACCAGCACCGCTTCCCCTCGTCCCACAGCACCATCTGTGGCGGCTCAAACCAGAAGGCAGAGTCCGGCAACCTGCAGTGTTTACAAAGATTAGGTGATGACGGTGGTTAGGACTAGATTATGAGAGAGAGACCCTAATTAACAAAATACTTTACAAATACCTGTAATTCACACCTGACAACACCTACGTCAAACCAATATTTACCTTTAACTTCCTTTTCATCCCTATGTAGTTCTCTATCTAAGTGTTCCTGCCTAAGGGCGCATCTCCCCACCAACCCCCATACGCACACCCTTAATCCACCCACTTGATGGTTATGAGGAGCAGCTTCTGTAGTTCCAGTTCCAGCTGCCTCATCTCTTGCTCCACTGCCTCAGGGTCGCGGCGCCGCTGTCCTGCTGCCTCAGGTGCTGCTGGCGGGTTGTACTGTGCCACCCAGTGTACTCGAGACACAGTACACACCTCCTCCACTAGTACAGAGAGAAGGGTGACCACGTTGAGTACTTACACTACTGCAATATCATCCTCCTCCTCCTCTTCCCGCAAAATCAAAATAATGGTGCCTATCTCAACACATGTGTATTCCATGAAAAGAATATTCTACTCGTGATCAGTAATATGAAAATAAATAAAACTCCAGGCCCAGACAAAGTTTCACTGAGATTACTTAAAGAAGCAAAAAACGAAATTGTCAAACCACTTTTGATTCTATTCAATAAATCAAACTCTCAACAAAGTCCCTTCCATCTACAAAAAAGATATTAAATTTCATCCTAGAAATTAAAGACCGATTAGTCTAACTTCTGTTGTGGGTAAATTAATGGAATCCATGATAAGAGACAAAGCAGTAGACTATTTATAGAGAAAAACAACATTAAGGATTCACAACATGGTTTCAGAAATAAACATTGATGCCTATTGGATTTCTTCAACGACATACATAAAATGTATAACACCACCAGGGTAGTCAACATAGTATACCTAGACTTCCAAAAAGCATTCAATAAAGTTCCACACAAATGACTCATAAGTAAAGTTAAAGCTCATGCCATTAATGGTAACCTCTGTAAATGGATAGAAAATAGGCTAACAGATCCAAAGCAGGGAATGGTATTAAACAGTAAAGTTTCTGACTAGATCTGTGCAAACAGTGGAGTCCCTCAAGGGTCAGTCTTGGGACCTATACTATTTATTATCTGGGTAAAAGACACTGATGACGGCATCACTTGCAAAATATCAAAAGTTGCAGATGACACAAAAATTGCAAACACAGTTACTACAGAAGCTCAGCGTCAGATCATACAAAAAGATTTAAATGCCTTAGCAAATTCATCTGAAAAGTGGCAAATGAAATTTAACTTGGATAAATGTCACGTACTTTATATCGGAAATTACAAGTTACTCGATGAAAGACACTCAAAAGTGTAGATAAAGATAAAGTCTTAGGAGTTATTATTACAAGTGATCTAAAACCGAGCAGCCAATGCACTGAAGTAGTAAAAACTGCAAACAAATTTGTCGGTTTCATTGGAAGAACGTTCAATTTTAAATCAGAAAAAGTGATACTTACGTTACATAACTCACTCATGCGTCCCCATTTAGAATATTGCATACAATTTTGGTTACCCTATTTCAGGAAGGACATAGTAAAACTAGAGAGAATACAGCAGAGTGCACTGTTCTCTTCAAGCTAAATATTCATCTAAGTTGTAGTTAGAAAAATCAAACAGCCAAGTAAGGACCAGTAGATGTGTTGGTGTTTGCATTCCTATGTAATCCTCCTCCTCCTCCTCCTCCTACAGTAGTTTTCACAAGTTTGCTTTATCAATCTTTACAATTTAACCTTTGCATCCATTGTGTCATTTGGTGAAAATCTTTGTAATACTCTAACATGGGTAATTACATTTATGATGCTAGTGCCTTCCTCCT
>JAXIVD010003477.1:10000-32500 GCA_036785275.1 Cancer borealis
AGATTCATGGTCTGTAGATCAATTCCTCAATGTTTCAAAAAATTATCATTACAGTTGTAGACAGGCAGATGTTTTATGGTGAGCAATGCAACATTAGATCAACAAATAGTGCAAGCATTCATGAGCAAAAGACTATTTACATTACAAAGAGTATGATTGGCTTTGTGACTCACTGAGGAGGTTGTTGTCAGGCTCCGGCACATTAGGACTGTTGAAGGTGCGGGCAAACTTGGAGTAATGGTCATACTCTGTCCTCATCACCCGCACCACACACTCCGCCTCGGCCAGGTCCTCCGGCAGCGTGAAGGTGAACCCAAGCTCCTTCACCTGTACCAAAGAACAAGATGTGACGCCGATCCTTAGGTAAACAAACCCTTGTGTCAGCTGAACTCAAGACAACTACTGTATTTGATGAAGTTTCAGGTTCATTTTCATTGTAGTTAATTACACACATCCTCTAACTATCTTGATAATCATGTTTAACTTATTAATATAACCTAAAACCAATCATTGGCAAAACTCAGGTAACTTAAACCATTGACATAAACCCAGTCAGGTAAGTAAATAGTCAAGCACACATGCAGTTTAGATCAAATTCAATAAATAAAGGTACGTTTTATTCTCCTACCTCATGGGAGTTGTTTTTGGGCGACCTTGTAGTGTTACTCCAAAGGGCGAGGGAGACCAGGGGGGAGGAGGTGAAGAAGGCGTACACCTAGAAGAGGAGTAGGTGAAAGAGTGGTAAGAAAACAATCTATCTATTTTTTGTTTACATATTTACATAAACAAACATTACTAAATAGAAGATTATGAATAAGAAAGGGAAAAACAGAGAAGTGCATTACATACCATTGTTTCCAAATCGAGGTGAGGCCGTAAGTCCAGAAGCTGGTTGTAGGTGGCCTCATCCAGCTTTCCTTTCTGTGCCTCTTGCAGTTCCAGCCAGATCTATAGATGCAGGAAAGAGTTTATGTTTTGATATCTTAATTTCTCTTTATTCCACTGTCTGCCAACTCATAATTTATACAAAGTGCTTAGAGATACCGCCGTCGTACAGCGTTGTCATCCGATATTCTTACGGCCTGTCTTATTATTTACCTGTTAAAGCATCTTTCAAGTTAAGTTAGGTTGATTATGTTGTTATGTTTGGTTAGGTACAACTTGGATCGGATAGGTTCAGTTATATAAGCTTTTTACCCAAAAATTAGGCACGTGCCGTATCTATAAGCGAGCACTATAAGGATATCGCATTCATTAGATTATGGTTAGATTAGATTAGGTTTAGTTAGATACGGTTCGGTTATATAAGCTTTTTATATTTCATTACCCCAAGTTATGCACGTGCCATATCTATAAGCGAGCACTTACAGGTACTGCTGCCGTACCTGTAAGCTGTGCCTAATTTATGAGGTATAGATACCATCAGTCCTATTTTCCCTTCTATTCCCTCCTCACTCATAAGTTTCTTCTCTCCTTTCCCCACTGATTCCTCTCTTCCTTTCTTACCTCTCTCCAGTCCCTCCGCTGTTTCTCTGTGGCATCAGAGTTTTCTTCCATTACTCCTTCCAGCTCAGAGATCACCTGAAAGAAAAAACGAAAAAAGATCATTAATTTACAGGCCATATTTCTTGTAGGAGTTGTTAGTTCATTCAGTTGGTTAGTGAGTGTCAATTATAATAGTAAACATTCGATTGAAAATAAGTTGATCAACTAATTATCATTACTATACAGGCAGACAGGTAATTATATGTAGTCTTGTTTGCCTGACCCCATGGATGTGTTAAATAATAAGCAGACAACCAGGCAGGTGTAGTGTCTTTCATACACGTAGTGGAGGGGATTGATTTATATTGATTTATGCGTCAGGTGAGTGAATAGAAGTGATGAGTCCATTACTCACGTGTATGACCTGATCTGTCTTGGCCAGCGCCCCTTTCAGAGTGGCAGAGTCCGGGTCAGCTTGCCACAGACTCAGGTATCTGCCAGGTACAGGTGAGGTAGTATTGTCATTCATAATGGTCAGTCAATCAGCTGAATTGCTACTATCAAGGCCTTTGTAAGGCTATGTAAGGTATTCCTTTGGTCCACATCAAGTAGAGTTGTTTGAACAGATGGAGAGAAGGTAAATAAAGCATAAGTTATTTACACTAAGACAAGTCAGGCGTAATTACAATGCAGAATTCCACACACGTAGACGTGTGTCTAGAATGCAAGAATAAACAAATAAGAAAATAGGATATTAGTTTACATCTCCATAACGCTCTAGAGAATTCAGGTTTATATTTTTGCATTACATGTGATGCATTTTGAGGTTTCCTTAATTACATTTCCGTCGCAAATTCTTAGTTAGTGAGATATTCAATGTTTTCTGTGAGACCTCTTCGAAAATTTATATAAAGTTTAGTTTGGTTTAAACAAGGTTCTGTTATTTGTCAATGTAGGTTAAGGTTTGGTTAGGTTACGTTACATTAATATAGAAGCTATCAAATGTTCTCTATGTAAAAGTAAGGAGTTGGACGAGAAGCAGAGGTGACACAGGAGTAAACAAACGCCATTATGGTGATGTAGAATTTTACCGAAAATAGTGGGGAAGAAAAGAAAATGGAATGTTCTTATGTTCTGAAAGAGAAGATGAGGCACAGGAGATAGAGAACATAAGAATATAAGGAAGCTACAAAAGACCCGGGTGCCTACACGTGGTAGAGGGAAGCATGCATAAATGTATTGTACAAACTTTACCTGTTCATCTCTGGCACACTGGTGGGGTCAGGTAAGCCGTCACACCGCATCATTCGCTCCCACTGTAATGACATAAAAACACAGTAAACACAACACGTCGTGAATGTATCACAAACACAATTTTTATCATATTGATAGTTAAGAGCCAAAGGAGTCAATGCTCATAGAGTGTGCCTCTTCTCTGACTTGCAGTCCCACTCCCCACTCCGTCCCCTCCCTTCCCATCACCTCCTCTTCCTCCCTGAGACGGCCGCGGGTCAGCTCCATAGTCAGGTCCAGCTGCTGCATCACCACCAGTGTCGCTGTCAACTGCTTCACATGCTGCCGCTGCTGTTCCTTCCTTCGCTCCTCTCGCCGTGCGGCCTCCTCTGCCTCTCTTGCCCTCTGCGCCGCCGCCTCCTCCTCCTCTCTTATCCTGTCACATATTTCATAACAATTACGTATATTTTTACAGATTTTTTTGCCTGTTATTGCAATCCATTAGAGTTCCTTCAAGTCCACCCACGTGTTACACCATGTAATTCTATACAACTTTATGCGAGTTCTGCGCCACCTACCTTGCCTCCTCCGCTTCCCTCTGTTTCCTTTCCTGCTCGAGGCGCCGCAGTTTCTCCCTCTCCTCCTTGCTAAGCTTCCTCGTGCCCGCTGCAGCCTTTAAGAAAGACACGTCATTTACGTACTCGTGAAATTATTGTTACAAACCCCTCTTTCACTCCACTCTCACTCGGCCTGTCTCCTCTCGTCAGCACGGCCTTACTGAATGACGACTGACGAGCAAGAAGGGGTCGTAAATAATCGTTATGACTGTTCACAAGAACGTCTTGGACTCAATCTGTGGCCACCACAAAAACACTTTTTCTTGACTTGGTGCCGAAATATTATTATCTGGCTTGCAAACCTTCCTAAAAACTTTATCAAAAGTAAAACGTAGCTACTGTGCTTTTATTTGAAACTATTTGGCGACATTATTTTACTTTTTGTTATGGTTGCCGAAATTAATGTCCGCGCCGAAAATAATTCAACAAAGTATATAACCAAAACTAAGCTGCATAATCTAAGTGGGGTCTTACTAGTGTTAAATACAACCTCAGAATTACCTCAGAACTTCTATTTGTTACACACCTACCAATAAATCCCAGTATCTTTCTATTTATCTATGTCTAATTATAATACACTGTTCCCTGGGGCGCAAGTCACTGCTTACTTGGAACTCCCAAAAGTCTCTCTCACTATATGACCTTCCTAAGGTAGTGTCATTTAATGTGTAGTCTACAGACCTATTACCGGTAAAGATTCGTAAGATGACCTATTCTATATCTCCTTACCTTTAGTATGCACTGCAAATTCAACCTCAGGAACTTGTTAAGATCATATCAAACAGTTATGCCGCTGAATTACAGAAAAAAAATACGATTTATTTTAGGTTACATTAGGTTTGGTTAGGTTAAGTTAGGTCTTGTTTGGTTCGGTTACGTTAGGTTTAGTTTGGTTTGGTTTGGTTAACTTAGTCAAATAAGTCCTACCAGCAGCTGTTCAGTGCCCCCAGAGTGTGGCTCTTTGGAGGAATAGTAGAGGATGACCCACAGCCAGGAACTTCATGCTCTGGTTAAGGTATTGTGAGTTATGAAATTATACTTGGTAAATTTGCAATTCAACCAATAATTTGGTTAGGTTAGGTTAGGTTTTGGGAAATTTTCCTAAATCTAGGGAAATTCCCCTAGATTTTTCAAAGGCCATATATCACTCACATATGCCTCCCCCCCAAAACCCCCGATTCCCCACGGTCCCCCAAGCTTGTTGGGGGGTTGGTGGGATGTGGGTAGAGATAGGGAATATTGGCATAAAGTATAAATTTACCCTTTTTTTTTTTTTTTTACTAAGGTGGCGTAATTTCCCACAATTAAGGTGGGATTCAGTATATTTTACTCAAATAAGTAACTATTTACTCTCTGGGCCGCCATATTTCCTTTTTGTTGGTGTTTTTCAAGGGAATCCGGTTTGCAGGCTGAAATCCGTCTCCCAAGACAAGTCTTCGAAGCCGAGTCTCCTGGCCTCTCCTCGGCTTGGAAGTTGAAGTTGGAACTGTCTTCATATCCTCCAAACCAAAAGTGTCCGACAAAAACGCGCCAGGCGGGATTGACTTGAGATTGACTTGGGTTTACCGAAGACAATCTTCGCAGCCGTGGACGACAAAAATGCGGCTTTAGCGATTTTTACCCCAAAACACTGGCGGCTAGATGGTGACAAGAAACATTTGTTGACATTTTCTTTCCTTACTGAACAAAGCACTGGCAAGGTTACACAATTTACCCACTTTGGGGCACACTCTCAGAAGCACAGAACACAATATCAGCACAGTACAGTCACAGCACAGTACAGGCTCAACACAGCCTCAACACGACAGTAGCACAGTACGTCAACACGACAGCATCCTCTGTCCTGTGTTCCTCTTTCTCCTGCTGGCTCTCTTCTCCCTTAACGCACTGCTTCAGTGAGTAGCAAGGGCCCATCACCTTGTCACTTTGCTTTAGCCCCAGTGTGGAGGCTGCAAAGGGCCAAATAAGTGCTTTTACCAACGTCAACACCACTGCCTACCTCATCCAACTGGCCTGAGTGGCCTGGCCTCCTCCACAAGTCCACAGCTCCACCCTCTCGATCGGAGTCGGTCCCCAAGAGCCAAGACTGGTGGGGAACGCCAAGCGTCTCTCCCATTTCCGCGTAAAACAGCCCGCCAAATATCCATGTTCTTAGCATTATACTGCTTCTGAATTATATAAAAGCTATACATCCTAGATTAACAAACTTGATCCGGCGTCTCTTAGCCGAGATAACATTATCATTGAATGTAATGTTACTGTACCGAGGGTCAGTGGTACTGCCACTGTACCGTAGGTAAATATTACCTTCTATTGACCCTGCTGTCATCACTGTACCGTTTCGGTATTCCATTCTACCTTCTTATCTACTACTTTCTATCTACTTTCTATGCTGCCACCACGACACCACTTGGGTATCGACACTATTGCTACTACTACCACTTGGCCCTCCACCACCGAGGTTGTTATACGAACAGAAAACGAATATAGTAAAATAATGGACAACTTTAATGATGAATAAATAAGGAAAATATTCGCTATATCCGTGGTGGTGCTCTTACAAGTGCTTGTCCACCCTTTGCGACACAAACATAAACAAATACATTAACACAAATATTCCTATTCTATCCTACCTAACTATACGTGAGGGAACTGATGGAAAACGACCAAAATACACTCACGCCACAAATACTGTTTGAGAGTCACTTCCGTCTTGCCGTCGTCCTTGGCGAGAGGCAACTCCACATGCAGCCTTAGTCAAACCACAACCGAAAGACAGTCATTTGCTGGTCCTCTCGGCAGCTGTCTGGAGCGGGGTCACGGAACACTAGTGACTGACTTTCCGCCCAGACCGATATATATATCCTCAGTTCCAGTGACGTCACGCGTTTTTCCCATCATCCCCTCTATCTAGTGGTACCTACTCTAACCATAACAAGGTATCTAACGAGTGTCGAGAATACGAGGATTTACCGGTGATTCCGCAAAGGAATCACCGTAATGATAGTTGGCCCGTTGTACTCGGTACATTACGAACATGGATAATTCGCGGGGATATTTGGCAGGCTTTTTTACGCGGGGAGGAGAAAGACGCTTGGCGTCCGCGTCTCTCCCGCCAATGCCTCCCGCCAGTCTTTAGAACAAGAAGAGGGTCACGGGTAGACTAGACTTCGTGGTCCCCGGTGGACGGGTGGAGGGCACTCAAAGCAGTGGTGTTGACGTCGGTGACTCGGTAAAAGCTCTTATTTGGCCCTTTGCAGCCTCCACACTGGGACCAAAGCCACGTGAAAAATTCTCATTGGCTAGGAATTATGAAAGGACTGTTATAGTGACATATAACCCAGCATACACCAAAAAAATTGAAAAATAAATAAAAATCGAAGCGAAAGAAGCGATGGGGATAGGCTGGACTCTGTATAACTTCAAAGACGCTTTGTGACTAAAATTGTGAGGTAAATAATGACGAGCATCGCCTGAAACCTTCAAAGATGTGTTGAGTACAGTATATATAGTATGTAGGACTTCATATTTATATCGATATCGTCCGAACAGTAGTTATGCAGTTTTTCAGATTTTCTGGTGTTGGTGTGTCGAGTCCGCCACCACCAAACGACATCATCTACCTTTACGCAAACTCCGACGGGCTCTATTGATAACCCGTGTGTCCCCTCCGGAGTCCGGGGGCCACGATAGCCAACAACAACTTTGATTCGTGTGGTTATTGTTAAACATGACACATTAACCTATAACCATAACTTACCTTGGGAGGCATGATGAACACTGGCACAGTAGATAATATGCGTGTGTGTGTCTGCCAGTGGTTTGTAAATGGACGTGACTCTCCTTAGCGTCCCTGTAGCCATGACAACGAGCCTGCTGCTTCAAGGTCACACACCAATCACCTGTCATGGGCACGCTCGGCATGCAATAATATCTGATTGATCAATATTGAATTTGTTCTTTCACTTTATCTTACAATGTTGTCATGATGATTTATGTTGTTTATTCAAACTAATTCCAGGTATATTGTAAGATTAGGTGTATGTTTATTAAGCTATTGTAGTATGTAGTAAAAAGGTAATTAAAGAATCCTCCCGAACTGGGCATCTATAGACCATATTGTTCTGCTAGGGTTAACGAGAGAGCGTTACCCCTCATCAAGAAGTTGCCGTGACCTATGGTTGTGTCACAACCTTTAGGTCGCGAGCCGAGCGTAGTAGTGTGTAGGTAGATGCTTCTACTTCTTGGGGAGGCCGATGATATGTAGTACATAATACATGACCATATAGAATAGCTATTTGCACGACAGTCATATAAAATACTTTTCTCTTTATGCACACGACGGTCGTTCTGGTTAGATTAGGTTGGGTTAGTTAAGTTTATCATCTTAGATTTTTTTCGGAGATACTTAAAGTTTGATTAGGTTATGTTAATTTAGAAGATATGTTTATTTATTAGTTTAAATCACTATTTCGTCTTCCCCCATCTATAGGGAAACCAAATGACTCAATGGGTTAACGAATGAGCGCTACACCTTTCACCAATTAAGTTAATCTGTCAATACTTATTTATATTTATTCTATTCCAAGGAGGAGGTCGGCAGGTTACGTCCTCTTCTTTTGTTATGTTTCTATATAACAATAAATATATCTAAGTTAAACTACTGTGGGCCTGGATCCCAACCCAACCTTATGTTTTTTTCAAGTATGGGGCTTGTGTGTAAAAAAAAAAAAAAAGTATACAATAGTAAAGAAAAATAATTTTGAAATCTAAGTGAAAAGGAATTGGAAGATGGATAATTATAAAAAAAAAAATTTCAACTTACATATTCTCCAAAAAATATGGAAATTATTGTAAATATAACATCAGATAGACGTTATTGAAGTCCATACGTTTGTTGTTATACATTATCCCTGTATATTACATTGGTTCCTAACATTTTCTTTGCCTTGAACCTCTAAGAAATGTTTTATAAATTTTCGCAATCCTATAAAAGTAATGTCACCTTTGAAGATGAACACATTGAATTTCTAATTAATGGTCTTTAATTGAACTATATATAGTACTGCGGAAGAACAAACTGAAGCGAAAAAAATATGAAAACTAGATGAATAAGATGAATAAGAAAAAGATGCATCCCAATATTGTATGTTTTTCCTGTCCTGCAATAGTTTGTTAGGTTGTTATATGGTTGAGGTATTCCAATATAGGGTTGTTGTGACATTCTTCAAGTTAAGGCTGAGGCAACAGTCTAGCATCCACTGATTACATATATTTATCAAAATAACAAATGCATCAGATCGTAAGAATTATTTACATACTGGTCAAATTGAAAGATATCACAAGAATAACTTAATTAATAAATACATAAACAATTCAATAGTTTCATGTAGAAGGTGTGTTCAAAAAGTATGAACTGGTATCATATATCAAGTCGTAATAAATCATGTTACTATATTATGCAACCAACATGATCTGACAAGTTCCCGACTGTACGATGTGTGTGTGTGTGTGTGTGTGTGTGTGTGTGTGTGTTGCTGTCGTTTTATTAACATATTTTCTTACTGACTGTCAGATTTGGGATGTATAAAAATTTACCATAAATTGGGCAAAAAAAAATGAGACATGAAATTATGAAGAAAATAACTTGTATGGGAAATGCAATGAGCCATACGTTGATTTTTTACTGGTATTAATGTTTCAAGGAAGGAAGAACATCAGTGGAAGGTGAGGTTTGTTCAGGGAAGCCGTCCATAAGCAAATATGTCAAAACAACAAAATGTCCATTAGGTGGTTAAAACAGACAGAAGACTGACCATCAGAGAGTGTGTGATAAAGCTGGAATTTCAGTTCAGTCATCTGAAGCCATTTTGATTCAATATTTAGGCACGAGGTGTGTTGCAGCACAGTTTGTGCCGTGACTAGATACCTAAGTAAGAACACTGAAACACCACATCAAGTAATTTGCTTCAGAGTACAGATTCTGCTACTGATATCCATTAGAGAAGGTGAGACAATGGTCTATGACTATGGTTCTGAAACAAAGGCTCAGTCATAATGGAAGTGTCCCTCATCACTAACACCCAAGAATGACTACCAAGCTTGAGCAAAACCAAGGCACTGCTGACTCACTTGTGACCATGATACCATTAATCATCATAATAACGAACCAGAGACCAAACTGTGAGCACACAGAATTAGGTAAGGTAAAGTGTGTTCATACACTGTAGCTGCGGGCACTCATCTCCCGTCACATTGTTCTCTGAGCCTGTGGTGGAAATAAATATGTTATCACGAGACACAGGGCCACTGTGACATCCGAATTTCCATAGTTTACCTTCCCCAGGTTTTACCTAGGTACCCATTTATCTATCAACCTGCTTTGAGAGAATGAACAGCTGAGTGAGCTATGCGCTGACTGTCCTTGTCCGGAATCGAACTCGATCCAGCGGATTCTAAGTTAGACGTGCTAACCACTGCACCGTTGAGGCGCATTACCCAACATTTTACCTCATTTATGTGATGCTTTATGCAGCAAACAACAAGTGCTGTGTTCTTGAGGCCAGTGTCACCTTCATCATGACATTCCACAAATACACTGAACACAGGTTATCAATATACAATATTTGGCAAAACACCAGATTGCAAAGTGCAACACACATCATATTCCCAGAACTTGCTCCGTGACTTATTTTTCATAAACTAAAATTCCACCTTAAAGGGAAATATCAGCTTTACTCTTCTAGAGGTGCTTTGAACCATGGAAGGCCTACTGTAATATGTGTATTGACTCACAAAGAAGGAGGCTAGCCAGTTATTCATGTAAGTCTTAATGTTTTCTGAACACACCTCCAATATAATCTTCCCCAGCCGAGGACTCAAACCCTGAGCCTCTTGACTGTGTGCCAAGCATGCTGACTACTACACCACCAAGCTGCTTTTATAAATACTGTATATGTATAGTATAAATAATCTCTAGCATACTGTTAATACTAGCTACTACTAAATGTTCATATATGATGCTTGATATACAAACAGCACAAACCTCTCTGTATCACCGGACTGCTAGAAGAGCAATATTCCTTGGTGACACCTCTGCATCAAACACCTTTTCCAGCCACACCTTGGAGAAGCCACACTCCTTCAGGTAGATGAGACGGTCCATCTGAACCATCACTTCAATGACAGGCTGCAAGGCTAACTGCAGGCCGGTCAAAGGTTCAATCAAGTAAAAATAACGCTTATACTTTTCATAACAGGAATCTAAGGTTGCTGAAATGCGAGTTTTCTTTTTCAAAACTTCCTCCTCATCATCATCATCATCATTCCTGTTCAAAGTAGTGTCACTCTCTGTGTCAGGATTAGACTCAATGGGCGTTTCATCAGATCCAATATTTTGAAACTCATAATTTTCAAATATGTTTTTCTTGTATTCAGTAAAGTCTTCAAAACCTGATTTTCTCACACAGCGTCGTCGAAGTTTCCGCAGCGTGAGTCCTTCTGAAATGTGAGACAATAACATCATCTTTACATCCTTTAAGCATGTTTCAATACCTTTATGTCAAGTCAAAACAATATAATTACAAAGATAAAAGGATTAAAAAGTGATCATTTTAATCACCAAACAAAAGCTAAATTAAAAATAACAATGAAGCAGCTATAGAGAATGCAACAATGACTGCACATGTTTGCACACTACCTTCCACACATGCAGCCTCCAGAATGCCCCTGTAGGCAACGTTCCGCATGTGGTATTCATGGTCCTCTTCAGTCTCCATACACCAGTTCTGTCCGGATTTCTGTGCTCCAAGTCTCAAGCCAAAGATACTCATTTGGAAATGGTTTTGTCTAAATATTTCTTGCAAGGTCTGACTCATGGGAAAGTTCAAGAAGTCACTTTCCTCTGAGATGATTTTTTCTTCATCCTGAGGAGGAACTTCATCAATGGAACACTCAGTATGCATCTCTAAGTTAGCACTGCTTCCAGATGGGGATTCCTGCTCGTCACTCACAGGCTTGTCAGCAGCTTTAGGACGGAGACTCATCTTGTGGTAGCAGCAGGAGAGTAACACCAGGGAAGAGGCCTGAACACAGTCCCTGAACACTTTGATGATGATGGGGGAAAGATCTGCACACGCATGGAGGCCAAGAAGTAGGCATGTGTTTTCTGGGCAAACATTACTGTCTCCTGCACTGTTGTCACTATCACTCAAGCTGTGTGTGGAATCCCTGCATTCAATGTTTAAAGATGTACTTTCTTCACACTCTACAGGGCTCTCTCTTCCATCTGTGTTACTAGAGGAATCAGTTTTGTTTGAATCTTTCGCAGTGAACGTCCTGTTTTTAGCACTTGTTTGACATGAGCAAGAAGCATCGAGCTCAGTAAGGTAAGAAATAAGATGCTCTGCTCTACACAATGTCTCTATACTGTCAGAAAGATGCCAATTCAAAAAATTGATTCCTCTACACCGTCCATAGAGCTTCCAGTGGTGTTTTTCAGCACTTGTCATTAGTTTACAATTACCTTCAACACCAAGAACGTGTGCATGAAGGATCCTGTGAATGCATGAGTCTATGTAACCCTGTGGAGGAAAAAATGGTTTACTTTAGTTAACATTGATCAAGTTTTTAACACTCAGCAGAATGTGCACAAGATACATGATAGTAATTTGGATAAGAAAAAAGACATTTGAAATAAAACAAATTGTAATTCTATCTGACTGACCTTTCCACTTCCGATGTCCAGAATATGTTTACTTCCGGTAATGTCTAACATTTCTTTCACTACACTTAGTAAAGTTGTAATTTCATGTTTCTTCTTGACTGTTAACCCATGAGTGAGTTCCTGAGGGATCTGAAGGTTGCTGCTTCTGCTGCTGCTACAGCAGCTGGTGTCACCTGAGGTTGGGGGTCCCAGGTTTTGGCTGAGACAGGACAGTCTTTTACACTCTTCTAAGAACACTGTGAGTGATGATGGCCAGTGTTGCTGAGGATACAAAGATTAGTGTTACCACAACAGCATATGATCTAGTGCCTCTATAACATGCAACAAACATTAATAATTAATAATCCTTTTGAAAGGTGGGTTTCTATATAGAAAATGTTACTTAGAAAATCATATAAAAATGGTCTGTATAAGTATTTGTGATTTTGTGCCAAGAACTTTAGATATATTCCTGCATCTAATAATCAAATCAAATATTTACAGTAATACAGAAAAGTAAAGAAACGCATTCTTCCTTAACATCTACTTCTAAACGAGATAAAGGATTAATGATACATTTATTACTGAACATATTATAAATGGTCAAGGAGTAAAGAAAACAAAGAAAGTGGTAAAATATAAAACAGCTATCATAAGGACAATAATATTGACAAACATTCTGTAAAAAAAAAAAATATATGAACATTAGTAACTATGGATGAAAATAGTTTGTTTCGCTGTGAGGCACCAACCAGAGTGTCACACTGAGGCAGACTGTTCAGAAGATCCAGAGGCAGCCCATCAAATAAGTCCTTCCATTCCACTGGCATCTTGGTAAAGATGTTTCTTGTAAACACCTGAAATATCATTGCAAATAATGTACTACAAACACCCAGGCCAGGATTATAAACATATTAATTTATTTATGCATCTATTCATTACACGAAAAGCTGACCTTGACCTCAACTTCCTGTGTGTATTTGCCTAGTTCTAGTATAGAAGGCCTGAGCTGCACTCGTGTGGTCCTGTCTCCATATCTATAGTTGTCCAGTCTTTCATTTAGTTGTTCTACATTCTTTGTGTGACTGAATGTGTGTGTGTGTGTGTGTGTGTGTGTGTGTGTGTGTGTGTGTGTGTGTGTGTGTGTGTGTGTGTGTGTGTATTTACCTAGTTGTATCTACCTAGAAGTATGACAGCACCTATCACATGCAAAAGGTAACTCGTATATCTTGAGTTAACTTTTGCATGAGGTAGACGCTGTCATACTTTTTAATTAAGCGAAGCCTTCTTCAGTTGGATCAGCTTAGGTTAAGTTATGTTTAGTTGTTGTTTTTTACAACTTGTGAGTTATGAGGCATTTCCAATTAATTTGCTGTAATTTCCTCTAACATTAGAGGTTATGCTACGTTTGGTTTGTTTTGGTTAAAAATGCAACAAAACACCAATGGTAATAACACATAACAATTACATCAACAACAAAAACTTACTAGGGAAAAAAAAAATTTCACCAGAATGGGACGGACATAACAAATAGGATTTAAGAGTTTTAATTATAGAGCAATGCAAATGTATAATTCAACCTGCCTTCAGGAATCTCGTAAGGTTAGGTTAGGTGTCCTTCATAGTGAGATGGGTGAAAATCTGAAATAATACCTTTAAAAATTATCCACAAAAACTAATGTAAAGCAAAATCTTACCTGTGTCATAGGAAAATTGTAGATCAAATCAGCACTTTGAAGCAGGATGACAATATCTTTAAACACTTTAACTTCCATGTTGTTGCAATGTGAAAGTTGTGATAATATTGTTAGATATCACACTGAGTCATTCATTTCCACTCGTTACATACTTTACTCTGGCTGTTCGTACATACAATCATGGAGTGTTGTAACAATCCATCGTAACTGTAATGGTTTTAAAAGTACATTAGTGCATCAGATATTTACTGACAACACAAGAATTACGTCAATACAAGAATTCCACACTAACTACTGCCTGTATGCTGACGTTATGTTGTGTTCACTATTTCATACATAATAAAATACAATCACTGTATTTATTAACCGGCGACTCAACCTTAATATATTACACTTATCTAGACTGTTATAACTCAATAATATGTGATGGGGTATATTTACACATTTACACCCACGTAAAACTAATTCGTATTACTCGTAGGTTCAATTGGTGATGTTTAAAAATGCAACACATGAAGATATACTGCAAGTCAACACAACACAACAAATTAGCAACACCTGGCACTGGCATTTGGCACTGGCACTGTTTGTTTACATGGCACAGGTTTGGTAACACTTGACAATGCGCAATGGAACGTTTTTGTGTCCCGCCAAATATAAATTACCTGAATTCTGATGTCAAGTTAACGATGAATTTACAATAGTTTCATCAATTTATCTTATTTTCAGCAGCGCAGTGATCTACCGAGCGAGGTAAATACACATCATTATCATCATCAGCATCATCAGTCGACTGCAGCTGACCCCAGACGGGGTGTAAAACTTTGGGCGGTCTCCTTACACCCATGCCCCTGTCCACCCAGTAGTGAATGGGTACCGGATGTTAAACAGGGGTTGTGACCTGCCTTCTGGGGTGGTGACCTGGCATCTGCCTCGGCGAGGTATGCAAATGTGCCGTTACATAAGCTATACCCACCAGACCCCAACCTTCTCTATAGTCTCTCTACTCATCTGCAAAATTTCGCATCTCATCTCTTCTTCTAATTCTCTGTCTGCCAAGTCTTCTTTCCCCCTTTTTTTCCTTTTTCCTTTTAACCATCCCTGGATTGCCATCTTGTTACTCTAACAGTCCATCTACTATATCTTCGTCGCCTATAATTTGCTCTTTACCTACATACACACCTATGGATACAAAGGAAATTTTCAATAACTAGATGAAGCTACATAGTTGTATCCTGGAATGCCTGTGAGATCACAAACTATAATAAACTTGCTGCCCTCAAAATGCTCGATTTTCAAAAAAAAATTCCACAACTGTACTAGATCGCCTCTGAAGCCATGTGCACTACCAGATCACTTTTCAGCTCCTTGAAGTAACCTTTGGAAGAGACAAGGTTCGTCTGTACAATGTGTATTAATTTGCCTCAGGATGAGTCCAGCTGCTTCCTCGGCTCACACATCCGCTGCGTGATATCCATGGGGATTTCAACGTTCCACATCCTGCGTTGGGATACACTTTTGGCACCGTCAATCAAAGTGGCACTTCACTTCTCTAGTACATCTGCCGTAACCAACTCACAGGCTGGCACATTGTTGGTGCTCGAGGAGAGACTACACCACATCATTTCAGCTGGACTCGTGGTGACAAAGATCAAGTGTTCATTCCTATTCTCTTGTCAGCCAGGATCAAACTCATAACCACATAAGCCACGAGCCGAACATTCTACCAAAGAGCTACCTGCACCTACTATAAAATGTATAATTACGTAAATCTCGATGAAATAAACAAAAGAATAGATAGATAGATAGGTAAACATTCATAAGTAGATATATAGATAAATAGAAATAAAGAGATAGATAGATAAATATATTTATATATATATATATATATATATATATATATATATATATATATAGATAGATAGATAGATAGATAGATAGATAGATAGATAGATATATAGATAGATTGACAGATATATAGTTAGATTGACAGATATATAGATAAATAGTTTGATAGATTTATAAATAGACTGATGGATATATAGATAGTGACATTCTTCTCTCTCTCTCTCTGAATAGTATCCATATATATATATATATATATATATATATATATATATATATATATATATATATATATATATACCTATATATATATATATATATATATATATATATATATATATATATATATATATATATATATATATATATATACACATATATTTTCCTTCAGGTGAGAGAGCAGACACTTGCAATTCATTTATTCACTCACTCACTCAGTTGTGGGAAGCATCTCTTAGAAACTTAGATCACATTATTTACACAATAGGAAATCGTAATAAAACCAAGTGAAGAAAACATTTATTAGCAGTAGTAGTAGAAGAAAAAGTAGTAGTAGTAGTAGAAGTAGTAGCTGTTATTGTTGCTGTAGTAGTAGTAGTATGTAGTAGTAGTAGTGATAGTAGTAGTACTAATGGTAGTAGTAGTAGTAATGGTAGTATACTGCCATTACTACTAATACTACTACTTCTACTATAGTAGAAGAGATAGTAGTAGAAATAGTAGTAACCGTTGTTGTGGTAGTAGTAGTAGTAGTAGTAGTATAGTAGTAGTAGTAGTAGTAGTAGTAGTAGTAGTAGTAGTAGTAGTAGTAGTAGTAGTAGTGATAGTAGTCGTAATAGTAGAATAGTAATAGTGATATTATTATTATTAGTAGTAGTAGTAATAGTATTAGGTGATGGTGGTGTTGTTATGCAAACAACAACATATTGTAACATCACAGATCTAGAGAAGTGTTCCCCTTGCATAGAAAATGGGCAGCGATGCAACAAGTGGGTAATATAATGCACAAAAATAATGTATTAAGTGATGATGCAACACAATACTTTATTTAGCAACAGTCTAGCAGTACTTGGCATTATCAGTTAGCTCTTGCAGTGTTGCCATATTGCAAGTAAACTCCACGGTTTTTGTAATACACATACTATTTCAACCTTAAATCAACGGATATGATTACTTTTCACATTAAACATTCATACCAACTCAAGTGTATTTCATGGGTGCAGTGAGTACACGCACACCACAAATCGATAGTGATGGTGTAAGGTTGCAGCCTGTCTGGTATCACTGATAAATGTTCTATAAATACAGCAGTGCCTCCCTCTTACGTTCACTCTGCTCTTTGAACTGGTGGAAGCTGTAGTGCACATCCAATTACCTGTGTTATCTGTACTTACATTAGTCTGGGAGCGACAATCAGGCGAGACGAGAGAACACTGTGGTCGGTACTGTGAGAGAACGCAATCACAGTCTGAAGTCTATATATGTTTACGAGATAGAAACCTTGTGTTGTTATTTAAGAGATTCAGCACACCACGTGGTTACTTGTGCGCGAGTGTCTGTCTACATATGTGCGGGGAACGAGTTGACGGGAGTGTGTGAGGCTGCAGTGTTGCCAGTGATAACACGAACCACGGTGATTTAGTGTAACTGTTATTAAGTGTTATTGCTATTAACTTGTGTTATGAAGTGATGTCGCTTAGAAGTGAAATGAAGTGCCACAAGGTTTCAGTGAGGGATGGAGGGGAAGGGGGAGGCAGCCGGCGAGCTATGGTGGGGGGCGGGAAGGTGGAGCAGGAGGAAGGAGGAGGAGAAGAGGAGGGGACGGAAGCCTTGACGGAAGAACTGATACACGACATTCTTGGTCCTGAAGACGATACACAGTGAGTCAGATATTGTTATTATTATTATTATTATTATTAATCATAAATTAATTATTACTATCATTAGCTGTTTTCTTTCTTTCCAACATATATTTTCACCATTACTTCTTACTTTTTATCTTATGTTCTCTGTCCTTTCACCATCGAACAAGTATTTCCGGTATAATACCATACCTTTCTCTTAATATCCTCTTTCCCAGGTGATATTTACCTTACCTTAACCATAACACTCCCACAACGCCCTCCCTTCATCCCTCTAACTTCATTCTTCAGGTGTGGGGTGGGCGGTGCAAGAGGCGGGGCGTTGCAGTGTCTGGCCACGCCCCTCACCTACCTTTTGTTGTCCAGTGCCGCGGCTTTAGTGCAGGGAATGTTCTACACGTTCGCTAATGCCACACTGTCCACCATAGAGCGTCGCTTCAGGCTGCCCAGCAAGGTATCAGGTGAGCGTCAGGTCAGGTCAGGAGGGGATGGCAAGACGGGCTGAAGGAAGGACACTTAAGAATCAGTCACTTAAGGGATGACAGACTTGAAAATCAGTCACTTAAGGGATGACAGACTTAAGAATCAGTCACTTAAGGGAAGGAATATTAAAAAACAGTCAGGAAGGTGATGTTAAGACAGGATGAACGTGTGATTATAGAGAAACACTAAAATAAGTAACTGGATGAATATTAAAGACTTTTATTAGAGACGAATTAGAAAAAAATGTTGAATGAATGAATTAATTTTGGAACACACACACACACACACACACACACACACACACACACACACACACACACACACACACATGCTAGATGAAGGTAAGGGGAGAGGGTTGTGGCTATTCCCCTTCCCCTCTCAGCCCCAATCATACATTCCTTATACCTCCATGTATCTGCTCTAAGTATGAGGGGAGAGTGGTTAATTATTTTATTACTGAGACGTCGTATAAGTCAAGTGTGTGGGACGCTGGAACATCTGCTACAGCGCTCATTAGTGATAGTGTGAGAGGAATGTGACGCCTCACTATCACCATCAGAAAAGTAGCTACTCATGTAATCTTTTGACTAATTCTCTTGACTGTTTACATGATAAGGCGAGTGAGAGTGATAATGAGTCGTCATATTCCGTTTTCACTGTCACCAGGAAATCATTCATGTAGTCTTTTTGATTGTTTCATACCAAGTTGTATATTGCGTGTAGGTATTAATAGTAAGGCAAGGAGTAGGAGGCATAAATGTCACTCTACTATATACACACTGATTCTTACACGCTCTCCCCCTGCTGGCTTGTGTGTTGATAGATTTCTAACTGTTGACAAGACGGGTGGGAATGTGAAGTTCAGTAAAGAGGTAGATGCTGCCCCACTTAACTTTAATTTGATGGCCAAGCTCGACTCCCTGATATTACTCACCATTCCCTATTATTATTATTATTATAATTATTTACTATTGCTCTATTTCCCACTCACATTTGCCTTTACTCACTCGCTTCCCTAACTTTCCTAACGAGTACCATTGAAAATAAACGAGATGGTAGAATAACTTACCTTTACGTGTACTAAAAGCGTATTTACCTATCATGGAATATTCAAGTTAAGGTTTTGATTAATCCGGTTTGACTTATAGACGTATAGATAGGAACTGTATAGACATAAATAGAAGGAAAGAAAACGTACATCAATGCGCAACCGTAAAGATGAAATAAAGAATCGAGTTCCTTATCGGAATCACATATGTAAAAGAAGGAAATATATCGTACAACCGTAAAGATGGAATAAAGAATATAATTGCTTATCAGAATCACATATAAAAAAAAGACGGTAAAAATGCGTACATCAAAGCGCTACCGTAGAGATCGATGGAGTAGCTTATCAGAGTCAATTGTGCGTGGATAAGCAATGCATCTCAAAGTGAATGCAAATAACAGTTAAGAGAAGGTAGTGATGCATGGTGGATGGATGTGCATTCTGCTTATCTATTCCTCCTCATAGATAACTGTTGAGAATTAACGATTTTTTTTTATACATCTAATTTATCTATTTACTTAATTATTTATTTATTTTGTGTGTGTGACTATCATGGATTCTCTCCCATCCCTTCCTTTTTATCACCATGGAAATTTATAATGTTTTCTTCGTCTCCTCCATTATCTTACATCCTTCTCTCCACATCCACCCTTCCCTTCCCCTTCCTTCTTTCTGCCTGTCCTCCTTCATTAATAGGAGAAAAAAAGGTGTATATTACAAGTACATTCCTACCATTTCTTCTTCCTTCCTATTCTACCTTCTTTAATCACCTCCTTCCTCTTCCTTTCTCCTTCCTCTCATCCTTCTTATGTATTCTTCCTTCCTTCTACCCATTCACGTTCTCCTTCCTTCTATCCATTCACATCATTCTAATCCTTTTCTTCCATTCCCTTATTTCCGTACCTCTCTTTCTTTCTCTACTCGCTTTCTTTTACTCATCTTCCTTCTATCTTTATCCTCAAGCCTCTCTCCCTCCCTAACATTCCTTCCCTCCATTACCTTACCTTACCTTACCTTACCTCTCCTTCCTTCAGCTTTCATCACCACGGGAAACGATCTAGTGCAGCTTCTCTTCGGTATCCCTCTCGCCTATGCCGCTGGGCGAGGACACAGACCCCGGTGGTTAGCGCTGAGCATGATGGGAGCTGCTGCCGCCTGCCTCCTAGCTACCAGCCCTCACTTCATCTTTGGCCCAGGTGACCTAGCTGCCTCCGTGACCCAGAATGACCTCACACCCACCAGAAGTAAGGAAGAGAGAGAGAGAGAGAGAGAGAGAGAGAGAGAGAGAGAGAGAGAGAGAGAGAGAGAGAGAGAGAGAGAGAGAGAGAGTAGTGATGATATTGTTTTGTTTTTTATGTATGCAGAGATAGTAATTATGTTTTCTTGTGTGTGTGTGTGTGTGTGTGTGTGTGTGTGTGTGTGTGTGTGTGTGTGTGTGTGTGTGTGTGTGTGTGTGTGTGTGTGCAGAGGGCCTGTGTATGGGGCAGAGGACTGAAGAGGGCGAGGAGAAGGTGGGAGGAGCTTTGAACAACTCGTCGTGCGGTGATGAAGGTGTCACCATCAACACTGAGCAGTACACAGTAGTCAGCCTCCACCTCCTCGCTCAGGTGAGAATACAAGACAAAGGTGAGAATACGACGATGTCAGTAAACAAAAGACTAACGTTATCTTGAGTATCTGCCTCGCCTCATTACAAAGAATAACCTACGAATGTGAGAATACAAGAATATGGGTAAACACATCAATAAATAAAGGATATGTTAATAAATACATGATATATTTACCATATACGAAAATTAAACATATATACACGAACATAGAACACATATCATACATACATTCAATCCCTATATATAGCCATGCAAATAATATACGTTGATGAATATCCATCTTGAGTCCTAACCCATATTTGTAGTATTGACTGTGTGGTCATCGATTTTCTCTTTCTCTCTCTCTCTCTCTCTCTCTCTCTCTCTCTCTCTCTCTCTCTCTCTCTCTCTCTCTCTCTCTCTCTCTCTCTCTCACACACACACATAACACATTCAATCACCAAAATAACTCACATTTACTACGATATAAAAAAAAATGTGCTATAAATATATCTACATTTCATTATCATCTTTTTATCCTGTACTTGTTAATTCATCATCGTTTATCTTTTGTTTTTTTCTGGTGAAGGTGTTGGCGGGTTTGGCTTCGCTTATGTATTACACCGTTGGTCACACTTACTTGGACGATGCTGTGAGAAAGGACAAGGTTCCTCTATTTCTAGGTAAGCCTCTCTTTCTCTCTCTCTCTCTCTCTCTCTCTCTCTCTCTCTCTCTCTCTCTCTCTCTCTCTCTCTCTCTCTCTCTCTCTCTCTCTCTCTCTCTCTCTCTCTCTCTCTCTCTGAAAACGCCAAAAAATCAACTCTTCCCGTTTTCTTCCATTATGTTCTCGTTTTTTTCTTGTTTCTTACAGCCATATCGGGGTGTGTACGTATTTTGGGTCCCGTGTGTGCGTATTCCCTAGCGTCGTGGTGCCTCTCTATGTGGGTGGACCCGTCTGTGGAGCCGCCCTTGCCACCTCGACACCCGCAGTGGATTGGCGCCTGGTGGATGGGTAAGAAAAAACATAATTTGAAAGGGAGACTATAGAGACATTATTAGACGGTTTGTTATTATTATCGTTATTATTGTTATTATGTTCGTGATGTAGCAGTAGAAAAGACACACCGGAGTTGTGACCTTGTTGTCCGACAGAAGTATAATGTTAGCAATTTTAGCCTATTTGTGTGTCTTTCATGGTCTTGTGGATCACGCGCTGGACTCTTGATCGCCAGATTTTACTCTCCCGGAGAGAGCTTACGGATCATGATAGCCCGATCTATGGGTAAGGTTGTGACCACTCACACACCACACACCCCATCCTCTTGTTCAAGGAGGACAGTAACTGTTTGGTCATCGGTGTAACTTTGCACCTTGAGTGATGAGCGAACTCGAGCCTGCCGTTTGACAGGCCGAGACGTTACCACCGAGCTACCAAGCAGTGTGTGTACTAAAGACATAAAATGGTGCCTTGTCAGTGTGTAGAGAAGTGTGCTTAAATCCTTATCACGGAGTACCAAAAATAGACCACGACACACCAATGACAGTAGTAAGCAGACGAAGTATAATATATATATATATATATATATATATATATATATATATATATATATATATATATATATATATATATACATATTTATATATGTATATATATACATATTTATATATGTATATACATTATTATTATTATTATTATTATTGTTATTATTATTATTATTATTATTATTATTTCTATTATTATTATTATTATTATTATTATTATTATTATTATTATTATTATTATTATTATTATTATTATTAATATTATCATTATTATTATTATTATTATCATCATTATCATCATTATCATCTTCATTATCCTCCATCAGGTTACGTTGTGATCGGGTTGTGTCTGGGTATCGAGGCGTGGCTGTTAGCGCTGCTGCCCAAGACACTCC
>JAXIVD010003477.1:35000-40000 GCA_036785275.1 Cancer borealis
TACCACATACCACAACACCACACCACTACACACTCATCTTCACCTTTCCCTTCCCTCCAGATGTGTTGAGCCTCGCGACAAGGATCTTGGACTCGGAGTGTTCAATTCTGCCCTCGCTCTCTTTGCATTCATCCCAGCTCCAATAGTCTTCGGTTGGGCAATAGGTGAGGAAACTGAAGGAAACCAGTAGAATCTTAATTATTTTCCTGTTTTTTTCCTTATATAATTACGGGTGAATAAGAATTTACTACGTCAATGCCACATCATCTTTATAAACAATGATGGTGTAGTATTGTAACCTTCGTGTTTATGTTTGCTTTGTTGCGGAGTTTTGATTAGTTTGTTGTTTGTGTGTTACGTCCGCTAGATGCCGCGTGTCGCCTCTGGGAACAGTCTTGCGGGGGACGCGGCGCATGTTGGCTCTATGACATCGATACCTTCAGGAAAATCCTCCACGGCATCCCAGCAGGTCAGTGTGTGTGTGTGTGTGTGTGTGTGTGTGTGTGTGTGTGTGTGTGTGTGTGTGTGTGTGTGTGTATAGTTCTGGTGTTGTTGAAGTCTTGTGAACTGACCGTCTCTTTCATCGTTTCTTCCTTCCCGTAGGTTTCATGGCGCTGTGTCTCCTCACTGAGCTGCTTCTGATCTTCCTCCACAAGTCTATCCATCTCTACGGACCACCAGAGGAGACGACCAAGCCACGCTGATGCCCATGCAAGGATCATAGCTTTATACCTTCCTTGGGCCCACGCAGTGTTGCCCCGCCTACCTGTCTTGCAGAATCTGACTGATACTAATACGTCTTTCCAACGGAACACTACTTGTTACATTGTCAACACGCAATGAGAATGGTGCTTATCGTGGTCTTATAGTATATAACTGTACTTATAAGATATATCTACAAATGTATTCCATAAAGTGAGTTGATAAAGCCGCCCTTAAAAAAAAAAGGAATAACGGGAAGTGGAATGAAATCATTGTTGGCTTTAGTGCAGTGACCGCCAGAGGGTGAAGACGTACAGACGCTCGATTTGCCTGTATCTGTCATGCTGGAGAGGGAAAGCCTAGAAACAAAACTGAAATGTATGTATGTGTTCGTCAAAAGTAACTGTCATTCGTCTTCCAGTACTGATGAAGATAACAGAAGGATAAAAAAGAAACAAATGAGTGGGATTGGGTAGTGAAGAAACACCGGCAGAAGTGCTTTATTTCCCTAACGTTTCGAGACAGTAAGTCGAAACGTTAGAGAAATAATGTACTTTTCCTTCTCATGTTTCATCACCACCCAAATCCTACTCATAACGGAGGGACTTAACAAGACTCTAAGGAAACACAGAGCAGTGATGTAAAGATCCAAACAGAGAGGAAGCAGATGAAAGTAAACAAGAGTGAGGGTAAGACAAACAGGACGCCACTGTCACCTATACATAAGGTAGGTAAAGATTTGTATTCCAAGTTCCAAGAAATATACTAGACCGTTGTGAAGGATTAGCTCTTGTGTACATTATGCGAATTGAAAGGAAAGGGATTGTCCTAATGAATCTCATCTGTGTCTCATTGTTCATCGTGTTTCAAATAAGGAAAATGGAAGTATTGACTCGTCTTAGTAACGTTTTTGTCATGAAATTATAAGTAAAATAGATAAACGTGTCTATAATAGTACGATAATAATGCTCACACTGTATGATGGACATTTTTAGTGGGAATTATAGACAATCTTATATTACGTTGTTTTTTTTTTAGCATTAAATTACCACAGTTATATTTTTAATTATATTCATTCATTTTTTAAATCTTTATTTTATTGATTTATTTATCTTTTTTTCTGCGCATCAGTCCATGTGGTCGAGTAGACAGTCCAGTGTGGTTGTGATGGTGTTGGTCCGTGCTGTTACCAGTGACACCTCTTGAAAACCCGCGGTGCTTCACTTGACAAAAGGTTATCATAGCAGGCAGGTTATCCAGGTGACATATAGGTGATTTGAGGTAATTTGATGAGAAAATATACAATACTGACAAAACCTGAACGTAAAACTTATCATACGTAACAATACCTCCATTCACTGATACTTTGACACCTTACCAAACTGTACTGTAAGTCGTAATTAACTATATTCCCTTTCTTATAGCATTACGAAGAACATTTCAACTTTAAAAGAGAACATGTAATTGAAACACAAACCATGAATTATACTTATGAGAGAAATGGTAGATATGGAATGAAGCGAATTGTATGGAAACTATGATATTGTTTTCGATCGTCATTCCTTACGTATTAACAGTTGTGGAATTGTTAAGTTACGACACCTCCTTTTGGAGCGATTTTCTTATAGTTGCAATAATATGTAGTCTGTGATTTGGTAACTGTATCACCATTTACTGCACTGGCTCAAGCGACAAGCAGAAACTCTAATTTAAACCAGAGAACTTGTTTTATACAGAGACCTAATGATAACACAGAGACTTGCCATTATCTGCATGTATAAGTTTAGTTCGTATTTCAAGTCCATTTATTCGTAAATCTTCTAAAACTTATTTGTCTTTTTATATAATTTCATCGGAGTTTATTATAAGTATCATCACAATTTAACTATAAGTATCATCAACTTTTAGTTTATTATAATTGTAGAGGTTAGTGCATGAGTGAAGGTGTTTTTTAAGCTTTCTGAGTATGTTAAAATAATAATAATAATAATAAAACTGTTGATATGTTATTATTACGGAACATGTGATAGTGAAGGTGCAATGACACTATAATATAGGATAGTGAGTTGGTGATTTTGCACTTCTTTTTATATCAGATTGAAAATGTTGTTCATATATTGTGTTTTATTTACAACTCCTTGACTTGAAATTATGAAAAACAGACTGTGTGTGTGTGTGTTACGTTGTTTACTGTACCTGTGATTACTGTAGACTAAGCAAGATGCAGGAGTATATGTAGTATAGTATAACCAGCGTCATTATAATCTCAACTGCTACAGTACCACGAAACTAAATCAATTATCTTTCATGTAGTAGAGTGACCTGCAACAAAGGTTTTACTCTTCTCTCTTTTTTTTTCTCTCACACACACACTCTCTATGTTTGTGTGTGTGTGCGTGTTACTCTAACAATCCATCAATTAGCTGTTCGTCTTGTAACGTGTTCTGTCAATGTCCACAATTTTTCTTTTAAATGTGGTTCAAATGTCACATAACTCTTTGACATATATTGAATAAGACTATATGCTGGCACGCGCCACGACAAATTATCCTCTTGTCCTCCTGAAGAGAAGACGACAAGAAAATGGGCCCAAACTTGAGAAAGAGAGAGATTCTCGACATGATGAGAAAGTATTAAAAAAGTTGGTGTTTGATATTTGGATGGTAATGGAAGAATCAAGGATAATAAAAAAAAACAAGTTGAAACAAACTAAATGGAGATATTAAAATAAGATTGATAACTATTCCTGCAGCGAGCATTGAGCTGCCTTGCGTTCAGCTGGTTAAGAGGTTGTCATGTTTCCCACCTTTTAACAGACTCTTTTAACTGATAACAGAATTACTGAAGGTTTTATGATTCTCATCCTATTTTCAGACAATACAAATAATGAATCATGCTTCTAAGATATGAATTGTTTATATTTTTATTATGTTTATTAATTCGTTTTCTCATCCTCCAGGTGCCGGAGACAGACTCCTTCGGGAGGGAGACCTGAGTCCACGGGATCTAGAGCCCCAAGGCCAACACGGTGTTGACCAGCGCGGCGGCGGAGCTGATCACTGACTATTAATGCTGCAGGAAGGCTGTACGGAGGCAGGTAAGTTAGTATGTAAGGAGACAGGTGATTAAGTATGTAAGTAGGCTGGCAATAAACAAACTGTAAGTAGGCTGGCAATAAACAAACTGTAAGTAGGCTGACAATAAACAAACCAAACCTGCAAGTAGGCTGACTATTTTTCCAACTCTAAGAGGCTGTACGTCACAGCGGCCTGCGGAAAGGCCGGGGCAGGCTGCCATCACCCTTAGTGATGCTAAACAAATAAATATTGGTGGAGACGTCACTATAAAAACAACAACACACACACACACACACACACACAACACCACCACCACGAGCACCACCACCACACACACAACACCACCACCATCACCACGAGCACCACCGCCACACACAACAGCAACTACACCACACACAACAGCAATAACACCACCACCACACAACAATACCACCACCACACACAACAATACCACCACCACACACAACAATACCACCACCACACACAACAATACCACCACCACACACAACAACACCACCACCACACACAACAATACCACCACCACACACAACAATACCACCACCACACACAACAACACCACCACCACACACAACAACACCACCACCACACACAACAATACCACCACCACACACAATAATACCACCACCACACACAACAACACCACCACCACACACAACAATACCACCACCACACAACAATACCACCACCACACACAACAATACCACCACTACACACAACAATACCACCACCACACACAACAACACCACCACCACACACAACAACACCACCACCACACACAACAATACCACCACCACACATAACAATACCACCACCACACACAACACCACCACCACCACACACAACAACACCACCACCACACACAACAATACCACCACCACCACACAACAATACCACCACCACACACAACAACACCACCACCGCCACACACAACAGCAACAACACCATAACCACCACCACACACAACAACAACAACAACACCACACACACACACACACACACACACACACACACACACACACACACACACACACACACACCAACAACCACACACACAGACAACCACACACACACACACCCACACACAACAATAATAACAACCACACACACCCACACACAACAATAACAACAACCACACACACACACACACACACACACACACACACACACACACACACACACACACCCACACACACACACACA
>JAXIVD010003478.1:20000-45604 GCA_036785275.1 Cancer borealis
GTGTGTGTGTGTGTGTGTGTGTGTGCGCGCGCGTGCGTGTGCGTGCATGCGTGCGTTGTTAGCATGGGCGAGTGGTGTGTATGACATGTACATCAGCTGTATATGTGCGTCTGGCTGCGGGTCATGTATGTGTGTATGTTTATGAGTGTGTTGGTGTGTACACATTATTCTACCTCGGTGACGTTCATTATCTGTTTGTCCATGTACCTGAATATTAAGGTGTGTATCTCATTACGGCTAGTAGTGTACACCCATGTGCGTTTGCGGTCGATGCACATGTAAGTGTGGTGGCTGGGGGGTGGGGGGAGGGGGCGTGTGGTGTTGTGTGCACGGCGAGAGGCGATCGGCGTGCCTGCACTGCTCAAATTGTTAGGTTCGCGCGAGGGGAGCGGTATGCAGATGAGGCAGCCTGTGACACCTGGTAATAACCATTCATCATATTAATATCAGAGTGTCGGGGAGGTGCACAAGCCCGCTCACGCCGCCGCCCTCCCACCCATCCCTCCATCCTTCCTATCCTTCCCTCCACCCATCCCTCCATCCTTCCTATCCCTCTCCATCCATGCACCTATCCCTCCATCCCTTTTACCTGCATGCATCCTCTTCGTTCTTTCTTGCAGTTCCTCCCTCTTACTGCAACGGTGATCCTCCTCTTCTTTCCCATCCACTCCATTTATCTTTTTGTTGTATCTCTCTCTGTATCTCCTTGTTTTTATTCTTCCTTCTACACCAATAATCAGACAATAGCACATCTTCTCTCACTATGCCTCTCCCCTCTTTCGTTCCCATCACTTTGCCTCTCCTTGCCCTCCCTCCGTCCCCCCCCCACTTGACCGAGGCCTTCGCTGCCCTCTGGCTTAACGTATTATTCATCCATTGGCCTTTATTGCTTGCCTCTTATTATCTGATAGAAGCTGATGATGGGCCGTAAGCGGGAAACAGAGCTATGAGGATATATCGTTGTGCGTGAGAGAGAGAGAGAGAGAGAGAGAGAGAGAGAGAGAGAGAGAGAGGAGAGAGAGAGAGAGAGAGAGAGAGAGAGAGAGAGAGAGAGAGAGAGAGAGAGAGAATGCGAAAAGTCATGGTACTGTCAACAACGGGGAGGTAATGTGGGACTGTAAATTATTCTTACAATGTTTGATTATATATTTAGTTTCTCTCTCTCTCTCTCTCTCTCTCTCTCTCTCTCTCTCTCTCTCTCTCTCTCTCTCTCTCTCTCTCTCTCTCTCTCTCTCTCTCTCTCTTCTCTCTCTCTCTCTCTCATCTGTTGTTCATTGTTTAACGGAGGGAGGATGGAGGGAGACCAGATGAAGGACGTTGCATGAAATACACTTTAGGTCCTTCTCTCTCTCCCTCATTCCCTTCCTCCCTCCCTCCTTTATACCCTTCCTTCACGCCTCCATCCCTCCAGTCGTCCCCTCCTTTCATCCCTCTGGCATAAGGACGCTCCAGCTGGAAGGGGAACTGCCTCCCACCGCCCCTCCCCTCTATCCAACCCATCCACCCACCCATTTTTAAGCGATTCCAAGATAAACTTAAGAGAAGATTTGAAGATGATATGCTAGCTTAGGGCCGAAAAGTGGCAATTTTAAGGCTGGAAGGTTAGTTATATAAAGTTTGCGAAGTTGGGGAGAAGAGAGGAGATGAGGAGAAGAAAGGAGAGGAGAGGAGAGGGGGGAAGGGTAGGCAGGGAGGTAGACAGGATGGCTGGCTGGCTGGTTCAGACATACTCCCCACCACCACCACCACCACCACTTTGTTGCTCCAATCTGTAAATAAAAATGTAAATGAAGCTAATTCGTCTTGATCACAAGTATCCGCGGGCCATTGTCAGATGTCGGAGTACTTCAACGGATTTCGCATAGCTTGGTCCGTCCGTCCGTTCACTGCCTCCACCACGCCGCCTCCACTCCTCCACGCCTCTTGTCGCGGACCCACTCGGAGGAGGAGGAGGGGAGGAGGAGGAGGAGGAGAAGGAGGAGGAGGATGAGGCTGAGCGAATCATTGAGCAACCCACCCCACGACCCGCCAATGTTTTGAATGGAATCTCATGTTTCATTGTAGTGATGGAATTTTTGCACTGCACAGCGATGTCCTGGATTCCTCGATACCCCGTGTGTGTGTGTGTGTGTGTGTGTGTGTGTGTGTGTGTGTGTGTGTGTGTGTGTGTGTGTGTGTGTGTGTGTGTGTGTGTAGAAAGCATCCTTCTCCTCCTTTCCTTCCCTCCTTCTTTCTCTCCTCCTCCTCCTCCTCCTCCTTCCTCCTCCTCCTCCTCCTCCTCCCTCCTCCTCCTCCTCCTCCTCCTCCTCCTCCTCCTGTTGCTCCTCCTGTTGTCTCGGTCAAACCCGTGCCCGAATATCTATTTCTGCTTCTTTTGTTGTTTACTTAATGGCTTACCGTTTATCTGGACAGTTTCCATTAAGCTGCATCAGATGAGCCGCCAGCATCTTGAGGCGGGTCTAGGTAGGTAGGTAAGCGCTCCTCTCTCTCTCTCTTCTCTCTCTCTCTCTCTCTCTCTCTCTCTCTCTCTCTCTCTCTCTCTCTCTCTCTCTCTCTCTCTCTCTCTCTCTCTCTCTCTCTCTCTCTCTCTCTCTTATTCCACTTTTTCTTTTTTCTTCCTTTTTCTGTACTGTACATCCCTCCTAAATATTCCTTCCTTTTCTCCTCTTTCCATCTTCCTCCTCCTCCTCCTCCTCCTCCTCCTCCTCCTCCTCCTCCTCCTCCTCCTCCTCCTCCTTCCTCCTCCTCCTCCTATGAGACGCTTTGACAGATTGGTGAAAAGATACCGAAGGGGTTTAGTGAGTTTACCTCTTCCATCCCATCCTTTCTTCCTTCCTTCCTTCTTTCTACCTTTATCCTTTTCCTTCTGCCTCTCTCCTTCCTTCCCTTCCTTTTTTCCTCTTCGGCCCGCCTCCCTTGTATTCCCTACTACATTCTTGTATTTTCATCCTCCTCTTCTTCTCTTTTATTCTTTTCCTTTGTCTTTTTTCTACATCTCTACCATTATTTTTCGTAATGTTTTTTCTCTTCTTCTTCCTCATTGTGTAACTAATGATGTTTAAGAAGGCTAAGTACCAATCATTACCTTTAATGATATGAGTTTTGAGTATGTAAGTAGCTTTTTATCGTTCCTAAGTACTAAAAACTTGACAATTGTAACCGATCTTGAAGAAAAAAGAAAATAATTATATAAAAATAGGCGTTGAAAGTGAAAAAAATTATAGAAAAGTAAAGACAGTATCATGTATAGTTTCTGATTAAAATACAACGTAACTTTAAATAAATAACTATACTACTATATTTCTTGTTGAACATACGAGTAATTAATTATATAGTGTAAAAACAAGACCTGGCAGAAGTTGGATAAATAATTAGTTGAGATTATTCTAAAGGTTTGAATTGATTTTTTTTCATTCGACACTCCCAAATAAGGTGCACAAGTAAGGAATTGAAACTAGAGACACAATAAGAAACGAGGCATTTCTTTAAAAAATCTAACCCGCGCTACCAACAGGCGAAGGCCGACCATTAACCCTACCGGCGCCGCGGGTAAAGGAAGATAAAAAAAATATATGACGCCTTCGTACAAACATCAAGACAAGGTTATGTACTACGACTTGTGTTTGATGTTCTTTAATCTCGGTGAGTGAAAAAGTCATCCACTTAAGGAACAGAAAAGTATAGTCAATAAGCGCGGGAAGCTGTTATATGTAATGAATAGAATAAAAAAGAGGAAAGTAAAAGACAACGTAATCATCAGCAGTGATTTGATATGCTTGAGTTTCTCTTTATCTCCGAGAAAAAACAAGTTGAGTAGAAGACGCCATAATCCGTTTTTAATACAAGTTTACAGAAAATAGGTTTGTTTTTTTTCACTGGTCGCTGGTGTGGAAAAAAATAAGATAGAATAAAATAGATAACTCAAAGGAATGCTGCTACTTGACCCAAACACTAATTATGTCATCAAACCAAACACCAACACACACAAAGAAAGAGACAGATGTATTCCAATCTTGCTTACCTTTACCTGAAGAAGACGACGACGGCACAGAGACGTGATTCAGCTCTTGAGGACTCGTGTTAAATTCAAGAACATCGATCTGACGAAACTCCGCCTTGAAACCTAATGCATTGATCAGACACGCTAGCTGAGGATTAAAACCTGAGTGATAAAACACCAAAGTGGACAGAAATTCCCTATCATGTCACAATATTAATTAACGAGGAAAGAAAAAAGTCTACGTGGAATTAGAATAGAAAAAATTAATTAAGAATCATTTTACCACTTATTCCAAGTTTTCTCTTTTCTACATTCTATATTCTTGGTCGTAATGTTTTTCTCCAAGTGGGTGGTGCAAAAAAACGACGTCCCCTTTCTCTTAGCCTATAAAAATTTTCCTACCTGTTGTACCTAACGAGTAAGGTGTTTTCTCACTTTTCCAATGGGTAACGCGCTGGAAAGAGCACTGGAGCGGGAACAGCCTCCACGCTTCTCTGCACGACCCCAACACCACTAATGTAAAATGGTATAGAATATTAAAGCAGGGAGCCTTGTTACATCCTCCTACTCATCCTTCTCTTCATCCTCTTTCTACTTTTCCTCCTACTCCTCTTCCTCCTCCTCCTACTCCTTATTTTTGTATTCATTCTCCTATTAATTATTTTATGTTCTTCTTTTTCTTCTTCATCTTCTTCCTCCTCCTGTTATCCGTTTTTGTGTCCATCTCTTCTGTTTGATTTTGGTCTAACTTGTTATTCACATTTTCAATTGATCATTTTTAATATTTTACGTCTTTGTCCATCACTTTCAACCGTGTTCCTCATTCTTCAAATTCATAATAATTTGTGCTATATTTTATACACATTTCTATCGTATTACTATGAGTATATAAGGATTTATTTGTACTGACTTTTTGTTTTCCATTACGTCGTTCATATAAATACATAAATCCACTTTATTTTATATGTGTAATTCATTCGCAACTTCTCATATATTGCGTTCCTATGTATGAGGTTTCTTTAATGTATCATATCATCCTTTTATTCTCTAGCGTTCCCTTCGTCCTTCCTTCCCTAATCTTCGTTCCTTCTATAATCGGGTTACACAATCACTCCTCTATATTTACGTTTCTTCTCCATCCCTTTTGTTTCCTCCCCTCCCCGCTGCATTTTTTCCCTTCACATTTTTATATTCTCTATACACTCTTTTTTTCCTTTTCCGTTCAGTTCCTCCCTCCTCGGCGCCTTTTATCCCATAAGGCGCCTATAACAATTATACTCGCATGTGTTGGAGCTTTATACACCCCCTCCACCCAAGCCCATGTATAATATATCACGTCTGTTCTGCGTTATGAAGATCAGATGTTTGTATTATTGATGTAGCCTTGGAGAATACATCGATATATACATTGGACACCTACCTGTGTGTGTGTGTGTGTGTGTGTGTGTGTGTGTGTGTGTGTGTGTGTGTGTGTGTGTGTGTGTGTGTGTGTGTGTGTGTGTGTGTGTCAGGGATTGTATAATAAATTGATGGTTGTTGATTATTTAAATGTAGTTCTCTGTTCCTAGTGAATAATATAAAAAAGTTTCAATTAATAAATAAAAAGGTTTGACCTCCTACGCGAGTACCTGAGTGTAAGACAGAAATATGATACGTCTTTTTCGTAGTCAAGAAATATATACTAATAACATATGTTAGTAATAATGATAGTAATAATAATAGTAATAGTAGTAATAATAACAAGAGTAATGAGAAACTTCTTACTGAACAAAACAAGACTCATTACGCTACACTATTATTTGATTTCCTTGTGTTCTCTCCCTCACTGTCCTCTCTCTGCACACTCTCCCATCATTAACTCTCTCTCACCACCACCACCACCACCACCACCACCACCACCACCACCTACTTAGTCCCCCTTTTGAATAACGTCTTTCAAAGCTTTAATTACTACCTTGGTAATAGGAAGGTCCCCCTCTTGTGTCCCGTCTATAACTCTTCCATCCTTCCCCTAACAAAGTCCACCCACCCCCTTCCTCTCTTCCTTGTCTTCGTCCCTTCACCTACTCCTTTGCTTTCTCTTTCCCTTACACCTCATTCTTTCATGTTTTTATATTTATTGTTTTATATATGGTTTTTTTTTAAATTAATATTGCGTGCACACACATTTTCATTCGTGTTTCCTTTCGTTTCCTTTTTTTTTTTTTTTTTTTTTACTGTTATCGTTCTATAGTTTCCTTTCCATTTATTTTGATTTGCTATTTCTATTCTATCTTCTTTTTTATTTTATTTTCCTCCTCTTCCCCCTTCTCCTCCTCTCTCTCCTTTTCTCCTCCTTCTGTTTTGTTTTATCTCCTGTTCTCTCCACCGTACCCTTCTACTTTATCCTCTCTCTACCTATTTTTATTTATTTACCTGTGTAAGGGTTAGCACACACACACACACACACACACACACACACACACACACACACACACACACACACACACACACACACACACACACACACACACACACACACACACACACACTATTGTCCTAGCAATACATACGGTTTCCATGGAAGTAAGGCAAGGCCAGCGTCCACACTCCCAACACCACACCATATAACGCTCAACAGAAACCCCTCAACACCCCCCCCACCGCTCTCTCTCTCTCTCTCTCTCTCTCTCTCTCTCTCTCTCTCTCTCTCTCTCTCTCTCTCTCTCTCTCTCTCTCTCTCTCTCTCTCTCTCTCTCTCTCTCACAATCTTCTTTATCATCTCTCAAGTGTTTTGTGCCGCAACGTCCTCTTTCTACTTTGATTCTCCTCCTCCTCCTCCTCCTCCTCCTCATCCTCCCTCCTCCTCCTCCTCCTCCTCCTCCTCCCTCCTCCTCCTTCCTATGGACCTATTCTTCCCTCCCCCAGTGCCTTCCGCCACAGCCTGTATTCGTTCATTCTCCTCGCCTATGCCTCTTTCCTTTATCAAGCTTCCCTTTCCGTTCACCTCTCTCCTCCCTTCCTTCCCTCCCCCCCCACCTAACCTACAACACTTGATATTTATTATTATCATTATTGTGTGTGTGTCTGTGTGTGTGTGTGTGTGTGTGTGTGTGTGTGTGTGTGTGTGTGTGTGTGTGTGTGTGTCTGTGTGTCTGTGTGTGTGTGTGTGTATCAACGAAGCCGATTGTATGGTGGAGCTGAGGGAAGTAGGAGGCTGAGGGGTTTGGGGAAAAACGAATGGTGGTGGTGGTGGTGGTGGTGGTGATTGTAGTAGTAGGGTGGTGGTGGTGGTGGTGGTGGTGGTGGTGGTGGTGGTAGTTAAAGGAGGAAAGGCCTCTGCTCATTGATGGATGGGCGATAATAAGGGAGGAGGAGGAGGAGCGCAGGAGTGGAATAGGTAGCAATAATCCTGATAATAATGACGAGCTGCTATATATATTATTGATAGTGAAGGTAAAAGTAGCTCACTATATTATAACTATGGTGGTAGTAGTAGTAATAACAGTAGCAGTAGTTGTTAGGAAGATCTATTAGAGTAAAGTTAAACATGACATCAATTAAACAGCTTTTTATCAAGACAGCTCTTTCATAATGTTGTGTTGACCCATTTTAGGTTAACTGACATGGCTGCACCAACATTAACACCCATCAAAGTGATACCTGTGTTCGCTTTTCCTAATTATACGTCAACTCATTATCTCCGTGCAATAAGTGGCAGACGAACATTGTATCTGCGCGTCCGTAGTGCCACCTAATTACTCATCACCTGATTAATGTCGTGCGTCAGGTAATTAGCTACACGTGATCTTACCTGACAACTAATTAGCCGTAGTTAATATCACATCGTCCACCTGTACGTAAGGGGCTGTGCGGACCGTCAGTCACCTGTCACCTGTGCAATTGTACATCACTGGAGTGCACCTGTGTGTGTGTGTGTGTGTGTGTGTGTGTGTGTGTGTGTGTGTGTGTGAGTGTGAGTGTGTGTGTATGTGTGTGTGTGTGTGTGTGTGTGTGTTGGCGGCTGAAGGGAGGAAGGAAAAGGTGGGTGGTCGCGGGGACGAGTCAGGGCGATTTATGACACCTTTAAGGTTAATATAAGAGCGAGATGAACTGATAACGGCGGGACGGATGGCTGGCTGTTGTCGGTGACTGGCGGGGCGGGGCAGGGTGGGGCGGGGAGACGTGAGGAGAGGTGAGGAGAGACTGGATGAGGCGGGACAGGAAGCAGCAAAGCAGTAAGAAGGAAAGTGGCAGGAAGAACAGTGTGTGAAGTATGAAAATGATATATCCCCTCTAACTTTACAAAGATTCCTCTCTCTATCATACTCTCCTTCCTATTGACATTTATTTCTCACTACATTCACTCCAATCGACTTTTTTTTTTTCTCTTCCGTATTCCGATTCCGATTATTCTCTCTTCTCTTACCTCTCTTTCCTCTCTCCTCTTCTCTCCTGTCTACTCTTCGTGGAATCCTTACACACAGGTAAGGTAACGTGAAACCTATTAACTGTGTGGATTGGAGCTCGTTTTCAGCTTTAGAAGAAGCGATTTTAAAAGAGAGAGAGAGAGAGAGAGAGAGAGAGAGAGAGAGAGAGATACTATTGAGGAAGACAGGCCAGAAACAGGATTAGAAAAAGGAGCAATTGAGAAAAGGAAGAAGGAGGAATAAAAGGAAAAGAGGAAAAATACGAAAAGGGGAAAGGGAAATATGAGGAAGGTGTACATAGTGAATATGAAAATATGATGTAGAATAGGAGAAGAGAGAGAATGAAAAGAAGAAATAGTAGGAAAGAATAGAGAATACAAACAGGAATCAGGAGAAGGAAAAGGAGAAAGATGACACGAAATAATAGAAACGAAAATGACGAAAGAAAATTGAAAGTACAGGAAGAAGAAAGGGGTTAGTAAAGAAGGAGGAGGAGGAGGAGGAAGAGGGGAATAAGGAGCGTTGGGACAGAGGGAGTGGATGAAAGAGCAAGACAGATCCAGTGGGAGTGAGTGCAATTTCAATATGTCAATTTACTTACAAACTCACTCTCTCTCTCTCTCTCTCTCTCTCTCTCTCTCTCTCTCTCTCTCTCTCTCTCTCTCTCTCTCTCTCTCTCTCTCTCTCTCTCTCTCTCTCTCTCTCTCTCTCTCTCTCTCTCTCCGTTTTTCTTTCTTATATTTCTCGCTAATTATTTTTTTTTTTTCTTTTTTCTCTATTCGTAACGCAATTTTGTTTTTTTATCAAATATTTATTTTTATTATTTTGTTCTATCTTTTAGTTTTGTTAATGTTCTGTTCTTCTTTGGTTTGTTTGCTTCAATTATTTGTTTATGTACAGTACACACTCACTCCCTTTTTATGTTTCTTTGTTTCAAACTTCTTGTCTCCTTCCCCCTTCCTTCTTCTTTTACTTTTACTTATTTTTATATACTTCCATTTTCCCTTCCTTCGTTGTCTCAATTATGTTTGTGTTTGCTTTATTTGATTTTGTTTTCTTTTTTGCTTTCTGTCCTTCAAGTTTATATAAAATGTTTTGCAATGTTACCGTATTTTTTCTTTCTCTTCTTTAATATAATTTTTTTTTTCCACTCCTTGATTTACCTCTTCTCGTGTTTATTTTGTCATTTTCACAATTCTGTTTTTTTCTGTATTACCTTTTTTCTTCACATTTCAAAATATTTTCTCATAACATTTTCACAATTAGTCCTCACTCTGACCTCTCACTTCATCACAATTTGTATTTCTCTTTTTCTTGTGTTAATTTCCAAGTGTGTTTGCAAAGGTTCAATGTTCAGACCTTATGTACTGTGTAGCGTAGCGTACTGAGATAAATTACTATCCGTTTACGTTTTGAAATAGAAAACAAGCAAGTAGTATAAGGGACAGGCTACTACAGCATACATAAATCAGGCTTAATGAAGGGCATACAGACCCTCACAGATCGACAAACACACACAAACAGGATGGTAAACCTTGAGAAATATTTATGTGTGTACGTATGCGTGTGCGTCGGAAGGGATGGGAGGGTAAAAGGGAGGGGATATAAGGAGAAATACTTTGTCCCTTAAAAAATATATATATTTAAGTGCTTTTTTTCTGAGAGCAGCGGACGAGCGACGGTTACCTGATCTGCCGGATGAAACCTGAGACTTATTAAGATTATATTGACACGCACGAACGCCTGTGGCCTAGAGGGAATGATGGAAGGGAGGAGCTGTATAGGAAGGGAAAGGGGGAGTGTGTTGGGAAGGGGGAGTTAGAGTTAAGAGTAATGGAAGGAAAGGCAAGGGAAGTGGAGTGTACGTACATTTAGTGCATGGAGTATTGGAGTGAAAGGGAGTGAATTAGTCTCTATGTATTCAAGGAGTTGATTTAGTACTTTATTTATGTTTCTTTGTTTTATCATCAGCCAGAAAAGTACATGATTCCTTGGTATTATTTTTTAACTTATTTCATGTTGCACTTATTTGTACTGCCCGTCACGTCCTCTCTCTCTCTCTCTCTCTCTCTCTCTCTCTCTCTCTCTCTCTCCCCTTCACTGCGTCCCATCACCATCATTATCATGCCTCGCCTACCGTTGCCCTTCCCTTTCTCCCTCGCCCTTCATCCACCCTTCCTTATCGTTTCATTCCCCCTTCCTCCTGTCCGCTTTGCCGTCCACACACCATACACTCACCCTACATACACCCCTCCTCCATATACTATTCCATACACTCTACACACATCCTCCACACATCCAACCTACATTCCCCCATACATCCATGCGAGGGGTCGGCTCGGCTATGTGACAATCCCTCTAATATAATAAGTGTCTGGACTGCAAACAGACCGGGCAGTGAAACAAGAGAGGCCCAGGGAGATAGTGATGCTGGAAAGTATTTTAAGTGAGAAGGGTTGGAGGTAGCGAGGTTACTGCTCGCTCGGTCGGTCATCTAGATGATAAATATTAGACTATAATTTTTTTTCTTATATATTCCGATAACCGATGAAAAGAAATATATTCGATGATTTTTATATATGGATGATTATTTTTTTTACACATTCATACACCCTTTGACTTATCATCATCATCATCAGTTAATTTCATATCAAAGGGTGACAGTTTGAATTCCTAAATATTACGTATAAGTAATAATCATGTATATATTCAGTACAGATAATTAAGTTAGTACAATTATCTTCCTTTGATTCGCACCCAAATTGTATATATCACCTTACCTGTAATTACCAGATATTCATATTACAACAGATCAGCAAGTAACCAGTTGTCTTCGGCATGTTGAATACACCTGACATCATAGGAACAAACGTGGAAAATAATATAAAATAAAGTTAAGAGAACAGTGAGCAACCACAACTCATTTCCTCTATATTGCAAACGACTGCAGCTGTTGTCACCGTAACGAGATCAACGCGTGTGTCAGACTCATGATACAGTGAACACTTACTCAGGCGTGGAGATATTTATTGCAACATTAAAATATACATAGCATCCAGACGTGGCGTGACCGTCCTGCGATATGAGGTAATTAGTCACCTCTCAGTGCAATAATAATATGAATAACGTAATTCCTTAGCAAAGACGAGGCAGCACTGGAGCAGGTGTGTGTGTGTGTGTGTGTGTGTGTGTGTGTGTGTGTGTGTGTGTGTGTGTGTGTGTGTGTGTGTGTGTGTGTGTCACCGTGTCTATTTGAGAAACCGTGATGTATAAATGGTAAAGTAATAACATAACATTTTTTTTATAGAGTACGTAACATTTTGTAAGTTAGAAATTTGGTTTGCTATATGTAGACGAATATGGAAAAAAATAATATCCTTGAGGTGGGAAGGCACGTTAAGGGATGAATATAGATAGCTATGTCTTAGTTCTTTTGTGTGTCTAGCTGTGAAGGGGTGACCTTCCCCGCTTGTGTGTGAAAAAGTTATGTGAACGCTGGTCGGGGGAAAGAAAAGGGAAGGGAACGGTCAGTTCAATGTATATATATAGGCAAGAAATGGTGTGTGGCAAGAAATACTTTATTGTTAACCTTTGATAAATTGTCAGACTACCATGACGATAATGTGTGAGCCGCGATGGGGGAAATACAGTGACAGGACCCTTAAATCCCCCTTTGAGACCATTAGTGAGGCGTGCAGTCGTACCGCAGTGTCAACAATGTACTGCTGAAAAAACAGAATATTTCATCTACGTTAATTTATCTTTACATACCATTGAAAAAAATACAATGTACTCAGTCTGTTACAAGATAAGTAGGAATTACTGAGATGATCTTAAAGGTTAGTATTCTGCCGGAATGTATTTACTTAAGGATGTTGGTGCTCTCCTGAGTTGATCGTTGGGGCTTAGCTCTTGAGGAGGAATGAGCTGTATCCCTCAGGGCGTCATTTACGGGAGGATGAGGCCCCAGGAGTGAAGGAAGAGGAGGCACACACAGGCTCTTGACACGCACGGGTTACGACGCGCCAGGCACCCGGTGTAATGTCGCTGTTGTCTAAAGTTGTTGACTTTCCTGATGGCGTAGCAGCGGGACACATTCAAGGAGGAGGTGCATGCAACGCTCTTCTCCGTAGCAGTAGGCAAGATGTAGGATAGTGCTGTAGGATGGAGAGGATATTTTTCAGTCCTGCAGCAACTCATTATTACATATGAAAATCAATAAAACAGATCACAGTATTCAATATCAATGTTGCGTTTATGTAGAATGTATGTGAACGTTGAACTGGTGCATTGTAAGAATTAAGAACAACAACAACAACGATGCTCATATTCATTTCGTATGCTTACTTAGTCGAAGTTTTCTGTAATATTTATTTTCATGTATATAATAATTCATGTGAGTTTAATGTTTTGAATTTTGTGTTGTAATCTTTGTGCTATTTTTTTTCATGTCTATTTTTACTGCATTTAATACCGAGGTCGTGGTGGTGGTGGTGGTGGTGGTGATGGTGGTGGTGTTATGATGGTGATGCTGGTAGTGACGGTATTGATAGTAAAGGTGGTGATGGTGATGGTGATAGTAATGGTAGTGATGATGATGGTGATGGTGATGGTGGTGGTGGTGAGGGTGATACTAGTGATGGTGGTGGTGGTGGCTGCCTGCATAACGTCCCCACTCCATTAAAAAGTTTTTTTTTTTAAACTTGTCAAAAATTACATAACATATGACCTGTTGATCGAGGGTTGAGCGTGTGTGTTAAAATAACAATTCCCTCTATGGTCACGTGTAAACATCAATTATTAATGCCCTCACTACACCGGCAGGTAATTTATTCCGGTGTTCCACAACTCGATTGCCGAACAACTTATTTTATGATACAGAATGACGCCTCTTTTTTTACCTTTTTTTTTTTTTTATTAATATCCTACCACAAGTTTCATTGAACCGATTAACTTATATTAACTTATATTATCCATCACGTGAGTTGTTTCTCGTCATACTTATTTTCCTCTTTTTCCCCCCGCAGGAGCAAAGCCACAAATCATACCGGCCACTCTGCGTCCTCACCTTCCGCCTCAACTACCTGCTGCACGGCCTGGAGCCCCTCGGTTACCACCTGGTCAACATGCTGCTCCATGGCGTCGTATGCATCCTCTACTACAGGTACGTGCTGGTGGAGAGAGAGAGAGAAGAGAGAGAGAGAGAGAGAGAGAGAGAGAGAGAGAGAGAGAGAGAGAGAGAGAGAGAGAGAGAGAGAGAGAGAGAGAGAGAGAGAGAGAGAGAGAGAGAGAGAGATGTAATAGAAGATCCACCGTCACTATTGCTGTCCTGGACTTTTCTCTGCAGCTGACTTAAGGTTTATTAAAGTATAGAACGGACTCATGGCTGTTTCTTGCTGGACCCTGCATACACTTCCTCCTCTTCCTCGTCCTCCTCCTCCTCCTCCTCCTCCTCCTCCTCCTCCTCCTCCTCCTCCTCCTCCTCCTCTTCCTCTTCCTCTTCCTCTTCCTCTTTCTCCTCCTCATCTTATTTCTCCGGGATCCATTCTTTATCTCCTTGTTTTCCCTCTCCTCCTCCATCAGTCCTTCCGTCCTCTCTCACATTTTCCTTAGTCCTGCATAATACTCTTCCTCCCTCTCCTGGGGTTGTCCAATGGGAGGCAGGAGGAAAGGAAGGAATGGCAGGAGGTTTGAGGAAAAAAGAAAGGCAGGAGGGAGGGAAGGAAGGAAGGAAGATGCGGGCGGAGGCTTTAGCTGGGCGCCGTATTTTCGTCTCCTGATATTGGGTGTCGGGCGAGTGATTGGCCATTTCTTACGTGGTGTCGGGGTCACTCGCACATGCCACGCACACGGCCACGCACACGCACACGCACAGACACAGACAGAGTTTCAAAGTGAATGTACCTGTCCTCCTCCTCCTCCTCCTCCTCCTCCTCCTCCTCTTCCTCTTCCTCTTCCACCTCCGAAGAAGAAGAAGAAAAAAAGAAGAGATACATGCGCACATCTTTCGCATCTCTTAAACGTGATTTGTTATCCAGTTCTGTCCACCCACACATCCCTCTTTTGTCCGAAACACACACACACACACACACACGCACACACACACACACACACACACACACACACACACACACACACACACACACACACACACACACAACACACACACACACACACACACCACATGCGCGAGTGACTGGCTGGTTGTTTTGTTGCGAGTGTGATTGTCTGCCTCTAATTGCACCATCTACTATTCATCGCTCGCTAGAGGTCGCCTTTTGTGCCATGTGTTTTTGTTCTCTCACCACTCATTCACTTGGTCTTGCCGGGTCTCTTCCTACTCCTCCTCCTCCTCCTCTTCCTCCTCCTCCTCCTCCTCCTCCTCCTCCTCCTTCCTCTAACACCTACCTCCCTCCCCCCACACATACACAACGCCCCTACTCATCGACATCGTTCTTCTACCTCCTCCTCCTCTTCCTTTCTACCTTCCTCTTCTTTTCTACCACCTCCTCCTCCTCCTCCTCCTCCTCCTCCTCCTCCTCCTCCTCCTCCTCCTCCCTCCTCCTCCTCCTCCTCCTCCTCCTCCTCCTCCTCCTCCTCCTCCAGCCCACGCACACCTTTATATCCAACCTTCTCATTTGTCTTGCAGGTGTACTAAATTTTCTTGTTGTATCCACCTCTCTCTCTCTCTCTCTCTCTCTCTCTCTCTCTCTCTCGCTCTCGCTCTCGCTCTCGCTCTCGCTCTCGCTCCTCGCTCTCTCTCTCTCTCTCTCTCTCTCTCTCTCTCTCTCTCTCTCTCTCTCTCTCTCTCTCTCTCTCTCTCTCTCTCTCTCTCTCTCTCTCTCTCTCTCTCTCTGTGTTGTGTTTGGTGATTTTTAATTTTCTTCGTTATTACTTTGCTTTTGTTGAACGAGTCATAATTTTTCGTCTCTCTTATATATGTAATTTCACGGGGCAAGCAAGCGCAGGGCAGCAGCAGCAGCAGCAGCAGCAGCAGCAGCAGCAGCAGCAAAAAAAAAAAAAAGGAACGAGAAAAAGTTCACATTTCTATTCATAACGGTATTGACAATTTTTTTTTTTTTTCCTCACTTTTTTTTTCGTATTTTGTTTCATATATTCTACTTTGATATTGCCTCTTTTATGGACATCATCAAAGCAATCATCATATATTTTTCATCCCCTCTGGACAGGCCTGCGATTTTTCCAACGCTGTAAAAAAAATAAAGTAATGATTGCCTTTTTTTTCTCTTATTAATTTTCTCTCTCATGGCCCTTTTAACCTGCACTTACGGAAAGGGAATTCAAGGGAGAGGAGGACACGAGCTACACGGTGACGTTTTTCCCTTGATGCAGGAGGGCTGAGCTGGAGGGAAACAAAGATGACTGACCCGAGATTACTTTTAGAGGTCACTTTTAAACCTTACATTTCCGTGATAGGCGAGAAGGTTATATTATTGCCGTGGTATTGAGGGGGAAGAGAGATGGTAGGTAGCAGGAAATAAAGAAGCAATATTAATGTAAAAAACACCAAATAAAGGAGAAATATAAGTCATATAATACATAAATACGTCGGAATTATGTTGTTTATACACCTTATACTCTAAATATTTAAACCTTAGTGGTATTGATATCCTAAAGGTGTTTGAAGGAGGGAGTCAATGTCAGCATCACCTCCTGTTATAACCTCGTCTCTGGAGGAGCTGTGGACCGTGAGAATGGCTGGCTAACATGTGGGTGGTCAGCTCCCCCCTCTCCTCCCCCCCACAATGCCTCCTGCTGCTACACCTTCCCCCTTTCCCTCCTCCCTCCTTCCCCCTCAACGCACCTTGGAGAATAGAAACATGAAAGAACTCCTCGGTAGACTGCTCCATTATTTTTTCCTCTGCCCTCGATTGTTGCAAGGGTACAGGTTCTCTCTCTCTCTCTCTCTCTCTCTCTCTCTCTCTCTCTCTCTCTCTCTCTCTCTCTCTCTCTCTCTCTCTCTCTCTCTCTCTCTCTCTCTCTCTCTCTCTCTCTCTCTCTCTCTCTTTTCTCTCTCTTTTTCTCTCTCTCTTTTTCTCTCTCTCTTTCTCTTTCTCTTTCTCTCGTCCTGTGGTGACCAAAACGCAAGTGTTGTCCTGCCGAAAATTAACCTTCGCCGCCCAGGTATGCGAGGAATAATACAACTCTTGCTTCGACGTGGCAGGGCGGGCATCTGGGCGGACATGATATAGTGTTAGGGACGTGGGCGGGTACATACATAGGGTGTGGGGAAAGGTGCAATTGAGTGCGTTAGGGTACGTAGGTTATGGAAGATTGCGTGTGTAGGGGAGGATTTGTATGGGTGGCTGGTAGGGGTGTTATGGGACGTGGAACAAGTGCTTAAAGTGTGTGTGGGGATGTATATAGGATGTGGAAGGAATGCCTGGCGCGTGGGAGAGGCGTGTAGGTCAGAGAAGACTATGCGAAGTGTGGGAGGGTTGAGTGGGATGTATGAGAAGTGTGTGGAGCATTGGTTAAGGTGCGTGGAGCGTGGGAAAGGTGGGGAGGCGTGTTAGGGCAGGACGCTGACAGACGAGGCGGCAGTGATCAAGACGCAGCAAGCAAGCAAGACGTGGGAAGATGGCCGTCAAACTTTGGGCGCCCATTTTGTGAGAAGAACGACAGTCACCAACAGCAGCAGTCTGTTGCAGCACGGTACGTCCTGCAGCACGTCAGTCTGCCCGCGCTCTGTACCCCGCGCTATGCCCTCCACCCCACGCCCGCCGCCCTCCACTCCCTGCTCGCCTGCCCGCCCGCCACGTTGCACTGCCTGCCACTGTACTGTCGCTGCTGCCGTGTTCATGCCTCCAGCCAGCGCCGCAGCCGTGCACTGAACGAATGCCAAACGTGTGTGTGCATTCGTGCTCAACATCCGGCCTGCTAACACACATACATACTCTGATACGTTATGCGTTGTTGAACACACACACACACACACACACACACACACACACACACACACACACACACACACACACACACACACACACACACACACACATACACACACACACACATACACACACACACACACACACACACACACACACACACACACACACACACACACACACACACACACAAACACACACACATTCAAGGTGAACTGCGTTAGAATTCCGAGTGGGCGGCGAGGCTGCTGCCGTTCGGTGATAAACACCCACGATTGGAAGAGACAATCGAGGAAACAATTTAGCGTCCAAAAAACTAGGATTCGTAATTTGGAAGTTTGAAGGTGTGTGTGTGTGTGTGTGTGTGTGTGTGTGTGTGTGTGTGTGTGTGTGTGTGCGTGTGCGTGTGCGTGTGCGTGTGCGTGTGCGTGTGTGTGTGTGTGTGTGTGTGTGTGTGTGTGTCTGCATTCGCGCGCCCGTATCAACAGGGGGGAATCCGCGGAACTGGGGTGGAGCATTGTGGTTGGCTAACGTAGAAACGAGGCAGACCAATGGCAGTCGTCGGCGGGATGAGTGATGGAGCTGTGGCGGCCACGTGTCGGCCACTCACCCGCCCATCTTCCAGCCCACCCGCCCCCCCTGTCCGTCCATTCGTCTGCTTGTCCACCTGTCATCTCGCCCATTGGTTTCCCCGAACTAGCTTTCCGTCTTGCTTGCTTTATTGCCTCGCCTGCTGCTGCTTTCCCTGGTATTTCCCTCTTTTTTTTAACTTGCCTTGTTCTCGTTCTTGCCTCGGTCGGTTCCTTGTTTTGCTTACTTACATGCCTCGCTAAGTTTCCAGGCTTTTTCTCCCCTGTGCAAGCGCCGCCCACACCCAAAACTCCAACTCATCCTCACTCTCCACCCAGAATTGCCTCCACTTCTTCCTCCTTAATATTCTCGCCACGCTCGTGCACCTCCACTAAAATTCTTCCTCCACCTTTTTTGCCGTCATTGTAGTTCTCTCTCCTTCATGCCTCCCTCCACCACCATCGTTGGGTTTAATCAGCAAGAAACCGGGAATGGTAATGACGGTGTTTCGAGGTGACAACGCTGCACCAACTTGTCAGAATGATTATTGTAGGTGAGAAAGGTTGACAAACACACACACACGGCGCACGGCAGGAGGAGAAAGATGTGAAGGTTTGCTCTTTGTCGCCCAATGTTTATTACGCAGACAAGAATCTCGTTTCTAGAGCAGTAATGTAGAAATTCTTGTTTTTTTATATATATTTTTTTGTTTATTCCTTTGTTGCAGTGTAAAGGGATTGTGAAGAATATACGTTTTGCTACCAACTTGATACTTGTTTGATGTAGGATGTAGATAAGGTTGAAGGGTGTGTGTGTGTGTGTGTGTGTGTGTGTGTGTGTGTGTGTGTGTGTGTGTGTGGGTGTGTGTGTGTGTGTGTGTGTGGTAGGAAATTGTTTCTTTTGAATTAAATACGCCAAGAGATTGATAAATGAATAGATAAGTAGATAGATAGCTGTTTGTCACCTAATCAATTATCTGCTTTACTCCGTGTTCACAACCTCCTCCGCTTACACTGAGTGACACGTATTATGTAGAATATATCATAACAAATATCTCTAGCCTATTTAATAACGTATTTTTTCATATATAATTAAACTACATCAATGTACGCCATTTCAATTTTTGTTTGATCGAGTATCACACATCGCATCACAAGCTGACTTAAATTAGAGATACTTGTTGACAGATACACAGCGTCCAAAACCATTTACTTCAAGCCTCCGAACACTCCGCTTCATAACTCCACAATGAGAGCTAAAGCAGTCGAATATTGTGCTTATTTATAAAGAAAACCACCGTCACGACCAGACACCAACACATCACTCCCGCGGAAAGAGTATTGGATATGTATCGTTGAAATATTTACATGCAGAATCCGACGCATGCATGTCATATTACCTTGAATATTGTTGCCAGCGATAGGACAAGGATTACCTTGCCCGCTTCCCCCTTCAGACAAAGACTATAAATGAATGAATAACAGATAAGCCGTAAACAGGTATAGGTACTACTGTTTGTCTCATCGTTCTAGGGCATTATTAAAACATGGCTGTCCTCTGATGTCCGTACAAACAGCTGCGTACATGAAAAATATAAGATCAAATGGTTCATAATGCGGCAGTCAAGCACAAAACTGCGTCGCGGTATGGTATGTTTCCCTCGGGTTGCGCGGAAGGGGAAGCAGCAGCCGGCTTAAATATGTATGAAGGATTCAGCCACGATGTTTACCTGCTGATCCCCTTTCAGAAAACACAATGTGGAAGAACACGGTGGATGAACAAACACGTTTTATGCAACAGTAACTTTCTTTGATATTAGTCCCTTGTTTGTATTACCCCCCTAACCCCCCAACCCCCCCCAGCCATCCCCTCCCCATAATGTGATGCTTAGAGGGAAAAACTAATGGTAGAAAACATATTGAGACGCAACGGGGCTTAGAGTCTAAGCAATTATCGATGTATTTATATATGAACACCTGCATTAATTAAACACACACACACACACACACACACACACACACACACACACACACACACACACACACACACACACACACACACACACACACACGTCTATATCAGTCGCAAACAGAAGTAGTCCGGAGATGCAAAAAGACAAGACGTGTTAAGTTGGGTGGTTGGTCGTCCGTCCGTCCCCTTCCCCCACAAGCAATACGCGTCAGTAATGCCTCCTTGATCTCCCCGCCCAGACAGAAGGCGCACCACTTGCCACCTCCAGCCACTCCTGGTGCTGCTTTTTCCTTCCCTCCAGCTCAGAACTTAGGCGACTGTGGTGGCTCTGGCGGCACCTGTGGCCAAGGGTGATAAGTAGTAATCAATTAAAACTTATAATTGATCACTCGGCTATGAAATTTGTTCCTCCTTCTCCTCCTCCTCCTTCTCCTCCTCCTCCTCCTCCTCTCCCCTGTTCCCTCTTGCTTCCCTCCCTCCCCTCTCATGTCCCTCTCTTCCTCCTCCTCCTATTAATTCTCATTTCCCTGTTCTCATTCTCCCTTTTTTTTTTCTTCTTCCTACTCCTCTCTCATACCTCTCCTTTGTCGTCGCCTCCTCCTTCTCCCGTCCTCTTTCCTCCTCCTCCCCTTCCTCCCTTTTCACCACGTCCTCAGCCACTCAACGAGAAAATCCAATCAGAAATGACTTCGCGCAGCATCGCTCAAACGCATTTGTATACCAACAGAACCTTGATATGTCGCCAACTACTGCGGGAGCTAAAATTAGGTGCGACGTAACTGGAATACTTGATGGGTATTCAGCCGTGCTACGAACCGCTCCTGTGTTCATCCCTGGATCCTGCTACAAGCCTGTGTGAATTTGGGAAGAGAAAAAATGTAATGAAGAAAAAAGTAGTAGTAGTAGTAGAGTGCCATGTTGACTTGGGTTGCAGCACTGACAAACACGGGGTTATTTCTCTTGCTAGTTGCCTTGTGTTTGGGTTGAAGACTTGGTGGATGAATGGATGGATGGATGGATGGATGAGTGGATGAGGCGGCGCAATGTCGAATGAGGTTGATTAGGAAGTTATTATATGTGTGCGTGTGTGTGTATTTTGCTCTGAACCCATAGATACATACATACATACATACCTATAACATAGCCATATTACATAGAAAATTAATTGGGTGATATACATTTTGTCGTCACAGCTTAATTATACATCTGTCGTCATAACCATCAGTAGCCGTGTTAGTGGTGGAATGAGTGAATCCTGGCATGCTATCCACCACCAACACGGCTGTAGATCATTATGTAGCTCTGTGTGTGAAGGCTTGTGTTGTTAATATAGTGTTTCTGTCCTTCGATCGCTACAGACACTATTATCGTCACTGGAACATGCATTTTTTCCCCCGCTGTAAAAACCAAGATTCCGTGAGATTTAAGTTAGTGAAGTATCAGCACCCACGTCCCGTTTTCTTTGGTGGTGCTAGAAGTAGTAGTAGTAGTAGTAGTAGTAGTAGTAGTAGTAGTAGTAGTAGTAGTAGTTTATCATTGTAAGTAAAAAGTAAGACTAGTTTCATCTATGCTTGCCTTCATGATTATTTGCACTTGTACTTGTGGTAGTAATAGGACGAGGCTCGGCTAGTTTATGATATCACTTCCCACAACGTTATTGATCCGTTGGTGGCGGGTTATTAATTTTCAAAGCAATGATACGAGTTTCGGGGAATCCTGTGAGGTACATCGCATTCTACGTCGCTTGTCCCACTGCGAATTTGGCGACAAAATGAATAAATAAATAAGAAACTCCAGAGAGAGAGAGAGAGAGAGAGAGAGAGAGAGAGAGAGAGAGAGAGAGAGAGAGAGAGAGAGAGAGAGAGAGAGAGAGAAAGAGAGAGAGAGAGAAAATACATGTCAAGTGAGAGGAGAGTGTATGTGTGTGCGACGTCCTTAACGATATCCTCCTCGACTCTGTATCAGGAACCATAGAACAGACAGCTTGTTAGGGACTACACACACACACACACACACACACACACACACACACACACACACACACACACACACACACACACACACACACACACACACACACACACACATAAACACACACAAACAGGACCCATCTTACACTAGGTACGGGTCGATGAGTCAGATCAGGAAAGTAAGGATATATAATGTACAAAACACACTGAAAATTCCCACGTTAGACTCTATTATGTAATTTTAAGTGGCTGCGTCGCGTGTGTGGGCAGAGAAGTGGAAGGCTGCCGCGTGAGGAAGGGTGGACGGCTGGAGAGATCAGGTGACAACGGCCGTTCACCTCTCAGACTCCTGGGCGATGTCAGCTCTTATTAGCAGGAACGTAGTCATCAGGGGCCCCGCGGGAGGGAGGGAGTGGAAGATAGGAGACAGCAAGGGCGAGGGCGGTGAGCGGCAGCCGGGAGTGATTTGAAGAAGAGTTAAAAAGTTGTAACAAAAGTGAAACAGCTCGATAGGAAGATAAGCCTTTTGGATACAGTGGAAAGTAGTAGTATAAAGAGAGTTATGTGAGATTGATGGAGGATGCGATGCGTGTTTGTGATATAACAGAGAGAAAAGAAAAAAAATATACGTGTCTTAACCTACAAAAAATATAATAAAAAATGAAGAGAAAACTATAAGAAATGGTAGCACTTAGGAAATAACTATATGTAACAGGAAACTAAACATTTATGTGAGGAGTAAGAAATATACCTTGGGGAAAAGAGTCGAATGAAAATATACAGTGAAAAGTGTATAAAAGTGTTGGGAAAGAAAGCTCGGTGCGCTTAATGAGGGAATAAGGAATTGATGGGAAGAACGTGGGATGGTAAAGAAACGAGAAAGTTTACAAAAACGTGTAAAAAAATTTGTGAGGAGAAAAAGAATAAGGAGACAAAGGGGAGAAATAAACAAAATTCAAGGATAATGGAATGAAAACAGAAAGATAGAGAGAAAAAAAAACTAGATAGATATATGTGTAACGTTTTTGTTATTATTTTTCTTGTCGTTCTTTTTAACAAGTTTCTGTTTGTGTTCTGATGGAGGAGAACGGTTGTCCTTACCTATACCTGTGTGTGTACAGAAGACACCACTACCACACACCACTATTACCACACACCACCACTACCACACACCACTATTACCACACATCACCACCACCACACACCTCCACACCACCACACACCGCCTCAAAACAGTGAGTCCGCCTAATGAACACGAGCAGGCGGATGAAATGCAATGAGCTTCTATATTTTCAGCCAACATGCTTTCCTTTCAGACTTTACGTATATTTCTCTCTCCCTTTCTCCTTCCCTGCGCCCTTCTTCCTACCATCCGTCTCTCTCCCTTCCCCACCTCCTTCGTCCTTTCTGCCGGCGCTCACTCTTGTTTTTCTAACCGTCTGTTAATGCGGAGTGGCTGGAGTGTTTTATCTGGTGAGGCTGAGTAGGAGCCGTGGAGGCGGAGCATGCAGTGGAAGGACGAGAAAGTGTGTTGTTAGGCGGTGAGAGGCAGTGCGAAGAGGTGAGGGAATCGGTATAGAAGAGGAGAGTTGAAGAAAGACGAAGAAGAGGAGTTTGACGTTCATGCCCACCCCCCCTTTTCCCGTCTATACTTTCTCAAGCAACACGGCATCAAACACTTCAACTTGGCCCTTGAGACTAAGCGCATCGTCAACCTTGAGCCATAAACACTCGACAGCATCTGAGAATCACTCTTGAAATTTTCATTTTAAACATCCGCTGCTTTCCTGCTGGAGATTGTAAGGATGAAGAGAAGAAAGGGAGGGAAAGAGGGAGGGGAGAAGGAGTACTGGGGTGGTTTCGGAGGGGAGGGGTAGATGAGAAGAGAGAAGAAAGGACAAGAAGTGAGGCTTGTCTTGTAGTGAGGGTGTGTCCTTAGGAATCAAATTCCACGGAAGGGTCGTCGCTAAGACATTCAAGAGGACATTGGAAAGTGGCTGTTATTCATCTCTATTTCCTAGTGATGTATGTTTGAAGTATCACAGCGTGGGTATTGAGGCGTGTACTGACAGGAGGAGGAGTAGGAGGAGGAGAAGGAGAAGACGATCTTACTCTCGTCCACATTACCCAGGTACTAAGTTGTAAAGATAATAATAATAATAATAATAATAATATTAATAATAATAATAATAATAATGATAAAACTGGTGCTGTTTTCTTCCTCATTGATCCAGCAACGCCTTCTGCTGTGGTTCTCTTGCCTCATCGCCACCAATACCTTGTTGTTTTCACGTGCCTTGCTTCCTTGTCCGATGTGTTTTTTACGAGCTTATTTTGTGCCTCCCAGAGAGTCCAAACATTTCCAAGTAATGAACCACAAAACCAGACTGACCTCCCTCCTTGTTCTCCCCAATATTTCTATCACCGTTGCATTTTACAGATTTTCTCGTATATGGTAGTTATTTGGTATCATTATTTTTGTCTACGTACGCGCTTACCACGACCTTGACCTAATGTACTTGAATAAATAAATAGATGGATAGATAGCTACGTGTAGTGATGATTTATTATACACTATTATCAGAGATGACAACAAGAGCTAAGTGTGTACGTCAGTTTGATTGAAAACCTTTACATTGAAGTCCACGCGAGTTGAAGTGACGCATCGTAATAACAAGTCAACACGTATTCATTGGCATCATATTTTATTGTGTTCACCTTCTATGAAAATGTCAGTCTGTTATTTTGCTTTCTCAATCTCTCTTCTTTCTTTATGCCTTACCTATCGAGTGTTTGTTTGGCTGTCAAAAGAAGCGTCATTTTATCTCGTCTCTTGACACCAACAGCCGCTATTGATAAACTTTTAATGATGTTGTTTTCACGCCCTGACGACTCAATGCTTTGGTTGAAAAGAAAGACGTTAATTAGCTATGCAGTGTTAGTGTCACCTTGAAGAGGATTATTCCCATTAATATCACACATTTCCAGACTGCAGTTTACCTTCTCAGAAAACGGGAGGCTGCACGACAAGAGGAAAATATACCGATGTTGTTGGCAATAGTAATATAGTAATGAAGATGAAGGTACAAGATCGAGAATTATTATTGTGATAGTGGTAAAGCTGCTTATGAAAATAGAGAAAATAGAGAGAGAGGGGATACAGGAATTCATCTTTGCTGTATTTCGGTCAATAACACAGCAAAAAAAATATAGAAGGGAATTTATGTCACAGTGCACATCTACACCTTACACGAGGCTCTGCAGGTGGAGTCAGGTAGGTAGACAGGTGGACTCGGTAGTAATTAAACAGTGCAGGTAGAGAAGTGGAAGGCCTGGGCTTAGGGCGTGTTCCAGGGAGTCAAGAGGATATATAACACCAAACAAAAGGGTGCATATGTAGAAGCAGATGGTGTTTTGTTATTTATGGCTCTTGTGAGAGAGAGAGAAAAAAAAAACTAGAAAGAGAGAAAGAGATATTAGATGAAAGGGGCGAGAAGTATAAGGAGTAAGAGGAAGGAGAAGGAAAGGGATGGTTATAGAAATATCTTTGGTAGCAACTGCACGTCGTCTTTGGAATTAATGAACAAGTCGTTTGAGATGATGATTACCTCGTCTTCCTCTCCTTCCTCCTCCTCCTCCTCCTCCTCCTCCTCCTCCTCCTCTTCCTCCTCCTCTTCCTCCTCCTCCTCCTCTTCCTCCTCCTCCTCCTCCTCTTCCTCCTCCTCCTCTTCCTCCTCCTCCTCCTCTTCCTCCTCTTTTTCCTCCTCCTCCT
>JAXIVD010003479.1:5000-22500 GCA_036785275.1 Cancer borealis
GGCGGTACTAATTAGCAGTCTCGTGGAAGCCAGCAGGCCTAGCAAGCCACTGGTGGATAATAATTGCTACTAGTAATCATATGAAGCCTCGGATTCGGACGGATAACTTGGTGACGACACGACACTCACGGACGGATAACTCGTTGACGACCCGGCATTCCCATGGACATTCACATGGCAGCGGACCGACTTTGGCCGCCACGCCGTCTTTGTGTGTGGGTGAGAAGTGGGTGAAGGTGGAGATTATGGAGGTAGATTTCATAGAGGATGTGTTGACTCACACCACTGTGATGTCTGAGAAGGAAATGAATGACCTTCCTGTCACACGACACCTCGGGGAAGGCTCCTTCGGCACCGTTGACCTTGTCACCTTCAAGGGACGTGACGCCATCCGCAAAGCCATCAAGAATGGCGGGGACCTCGCCGGGTTCCTGTGGGAGGCTAACGTCACCCTGGAGGTGGATGGGGCTGGTGGCGCGCCACGCCTGCACGCCCTCAGCACCGAGCCGGTTTGTGCAGTCATGGACTACGCCGGCGTGCCCCTGTATCGCATCCTCAACGGGGGGTGCCCTATGGGTACGTTCCTGAGGATCGTGGCGGGCGTGGCGAAGAGTCTGGGTAGGGTGCACGCCAAAGGGTTTATTCACAATGATATCAAGAATGATAACATCACTGTGACAGGCACTGCCTTAAACCCTTGTGTGCACGTGATAGACTTTGGGCTCGCCACTAGGGTCAACGAAAGCTTCTACTTTGAGCTGTTTGACATGCCTCGCAGTCTGGAGAAGCAGAAGTACATCGTCTTCAGGTCCCCGGAGCTGAAGAAAGGTGAGCCTCTGCAGCCCTCCAGCGACGTGTTCAGCATTGGGGTGATGTTGATTGACGTGTGTGAGGACATGAAACACCAACGGCTGAACGAGCTGCTCTGGCCCCTGGTGGAGGCTTGCACGCAGGAGTTGCCCGAGGATCGGCCTTCCCTACGCAAGGTGTGGCAGGATGTGCAGGACATGGTGTCTATCCTTACGGACAAAGAGGACAAGTACGTCCTGGGCTCAAAGGACGAGAACGAGAGCGGTGATCAAGCACCAGCCAAGGACAAGAACAGCACACCCTCCACCTCCCACCTCTCCACTTCCCCTATCATACAAATGCCTTCCTCCCTTCCTTACCCCACTCCCCCATCTTTCCCTGCATCCTCCACCTTCCCTCATTCCATTCCCCCTATCATCCATACCCCCTCCTCCCTCTCTCACTCCACTCCCCCGTCCTCCGCTACATCCTCCACCTTCCCTCATTCCACTCCCCCTATCATCCATACCCCCTCCTCCCTCTCTCACTCCACTCCCCCATCCTCCCCTACATCCTCCACCTTCTCTCATTCCACTCCCCCTATCATCCATACTCCCTCCTCCCTCTCTCACTGAACTTCCCCATCCTTCCCTCACACGTCCTCCCTCCTCACTTGACTCCTCCTTACATCCATACCCTCTCCTACCTCCCTCACCTAACACCCCCATCCTTCCCTCCCCTTATCCTCCTCCCTCACACCTTTCCTTTCTCCATCCCCAACCCCTCCTACCTCCCTCTCATTACTTCTCCATCCATCACGACCCCATCCTCCCTCCTTCCCCAATCATCAATCCTTCCCTTCCCCTCTCCCTACTACCTTTCCCTCTAGTAGTAGTAGTAGTAGTAGTAGTAGTAGTAGTAGTAGTAGTAGTAGTAGTAGTAATAGTAATAGCAGTAGTAGTAGTAGTAGCAGTAGTAGTAGTAGTAGTAATAGTAGTAATAGTAGTAGTAGTAGTAGTAGTAGTAGTAGTAGTAGTAGTAGTAGTAGTAGTAGTAGTAGTAGTAGTAGTAGAAGTAGTAGTAGTGGTAGTAGTATTCTCTTTTCAGATATTCTCTTTTCAGGTATTCTCTTTTGAGGTATTCACTTTTCAGGTATTCTCTTTTCAGGTATTCTCTTTTCAGGTATTCACTTTTAAGGTATTCACTTTTTAGGTATTCTTTTTTCAGGTATTCTCTTTTCAGGTATTCTCTTTTCAGATATTCTCTTTTCAGGTATTCACTTTTAAGGTATTCTCTTTTCAGGTATTCTCTTTTCAGGTATTCACTTTTCAGGTATTCTCTTTTAAGGTATTCACTTTTCAGGTATTCTCTTTTCAGGTATTCACTTTTCAGGTATTGTCTTTTAATATAAATTTCTAGTTCAGGGAATTAATTGTTCAAATGTTTTTATGTAATTAGTTTAGTGATGAAATGAATTGTTTTAGTTATTAATGTAATCACTGTGTTGATGGAAGTAATTGGTTGCATGTATATATCTGTATATATGTGCATATATATATATATATATATATATATATATATATATATATATATATATATATATATATATATATATATATATATATGTATATATATATATATATATTTGTTTCTACTATAACGATTTTGTTGAAACAATTTGTTCTGGTGTTTGAATGTAGTTATTTTATTGATAGAACTAATTGTTAGGGTTCTCTAATGTAATAATTTTGTCGACATAAATAATCTGAAATAAAATTTGATAAGAATAGCAAATTATGCTTCTCTTTATTATTTCTCTATCCCTCTTCTCTATCTCTCCTCCTCTCCCTTCACCTCTTCTCCCCTCCTCTCCTCTCACCTCAATTCATCTTATCGCACCTCACCTCCTCTCACCCCCTCTCCCCTCCTCTCCCATTCCCTCACTCATCTCATCTCATCTTCACTTGACCCCCCCCCCATTCACCATTCCATCCTTACCCCTTCCATTTCCACGATCTTCCCTCCATCAATATCCCATCCTCCTTCTACACTCCTCTTTCAATCACTATCCCTTCCCTCCTCCAAACTCTTCCTTCCATCCTTACCCCTTCTTCCTTCACCACTCCCTCTTTCCCTATCCCTTTCCTCCTTCCCACTTCCCCCTCTATTCCTACCCATTCCCACTTCAACACTATCCACTCACCATTCCCCCTTCCATCACTGCTCATTCCTTCCTCCCCATTACGCTTTCCATCCTTACCTCATTCCCCTACCCACTCCAACTTCCATCCTTATCCCTTCCTCCCTCACCCACTCTTACTTCCATCCCCATTGTTGCCATCTTTATCCCTTCCCTCTCCCCAATAATCCTTCAATCCCTACCCCTTCCCCTTCCTCAAAATCTCTCTTCCTCAAAATCCCGCGTCCATCCTTATACCTTCCCACATCCACTCTCCCCTTTCCATTCACTCCCCTTCCCCTCTCCCCACTACCACTTCAATACCGTACCCATTCCTCTTTCCTAGATCCCCTTTCCATCTTTACACCTTCCCATCCAAACTCTCCTTTCAATCATTACCCCTTCCCTCCTCCTCATTCTTCCTTCCATCCCTTACTCTTCTCCCTCCCACGCCCACTTCAATTCCTTTCTGTTCACCCCAACCGACTCAACCTTCCACCTTACCCCATTCCCCCTATCCCCTCTTCTTTCTGTCCATTTCCCTTTCCCCATCCCGAATCCCCCTTCAATTCCTACCTCTTGCCCCCTCCCAACGCCACCTTCCATTCTTACCCCTTCCCCCTAGCAAATTTTCTTTCCATCCTTATCCGTTTCCCCCTCTCAACTTCCCCCACAACCCTCCCCAATCCCCCTTCCATCCTTACCCCTTCCTCCCTCCCGAATCCCCCTTCCATCTCTACACCTTTCCTCCTCCCTACTCTTCCTTCCATCCCTGCCCCTAGCCCCATCCCCACTCTTCCTTTCATTTAACCCTTACCCACTCCCACTTCAATAACCTACCCATTTCTTCCTCCCCACTTCTCTTCCATCTTTACCATTTTCACCCTCCCCACTATTTCTTCAATCCCTATTCCCTCTCACCTCCTAATTCCCCACCCACCACTCCCCTTTTCATCATTTCCCCTTCCCTCTCCCTTCCATCCTTACTCTATTCCAATACTCATTTCCACTTCTATACTAATCCTTCTCCCCTCCCCACTCTTCCTCCCATCCCCAACCTTTTCCCCTCTTCACCCCCACTTCAATACTCTACCCTTTCCTCCCACTCTAATCCTCAATCAATCCTTCCCTCTTCCCTATCAACACTCCCCCTTCCTTCCTTATCCCTTCCCCCCTCCTCACTCTTCCTTCCATCCCTATCCTTTCTGCCTTCCAAACCCCCAATTCATCCTTATCCTTCCACTCCTCTTCCATCCCTAACCCCTTCACCTCCTAACACCCCCTTCAATTCTTACCCCTTCCCCCATCACTCTTCCTTCCATCTCTCCCCAATCCTACCTCCCCTGTTCCACTACCATCTCTAACCCCTTCCCCTCTCCCCATAACCCATCTATCCTTTACCCATCCTTTCTCCCCTGACACACTCATCCATCTAACCCTTCCATCATTACCCCTTCCATTCTCCCGACTCTCCCTTCCATCCCTACCCCTTCCCTCCTCCAAACGTACCTTCCTCCCTCCCCTTTCTATCATTATCCCTTTCCTCCTTCCCACCCCTCCTTCCATTATACCCACTTTTCTTTCTATACCGCTCTTTCAAAATCCCACATCTATCCTTTCCCCACTTTCCTTTCACCTCCACACTCCTCCCCTTCCCAATTCCACTTTCCATTCACACCCTTCAATCCCTACCCCTTCCCCTTCCTCAAAATCTCTCTTCCTCAAAATCCCGCGTCCATCCTTATACCTTCCCACATCCACTCTCCCCTTTCCATTCACTCCCCTTCCCCTCTCCCCACTACCACTTCAATACCGTACCCATTCCTCTTTCCTAGATCCCCTTTCCATCTTTACACCTTCCCATCCAAACTCTCCTTTCAATCATTACCCCTTCCCTCCTCCTCATTCTTCCTTCCATCCCTTACTCTTCTCCCTCCCACGCCCACTTCAATTCCTTTCTGTTCACCCCAACCGACTCAACCTTCCATCCTTACCCCATTCCCCCTATCCCCTCTTCTTTCTGTCCATTTCCCTTTCCCCATCCCGAATCCCCCTTCAATTCCTACCTCTTGCCCCCTCCCAACGCCACCTTCCATTCTTACCCCTTCCCCCTAGCAAATTTTCTTTCCATCCTTATCCGTTTCCCCCTCTCAACTTCCCCCACAACCCTCCCCAATCCCCCTTCCATCCTTACCCCTTCCTCCCTCCCGAATCCCCCTTCCATCTCTACACCTTTCCTCCTCCTTACTCTTCCTTCCATCCCTGCCCCTAGCCCCATCCCCACTCTTCCTTTCATTTAACCCTTACCCACTCCCACTTCAATAACCTACCCATTTCTTCCTCCCCACTTCTCTTCCATCTTTACCATTTTCACCCTCCCCACTATTTCTTCAATCCCTATTCCCTCTCACCTCCTAATTCCCCACCCACCACTCCCCTTTTCATCATTTCCCCTTCCCTCTCCCTTCCATCCTTACTCTATTCCAATACTCATTTCCACTTCTATACTAATCCTTCTCCCCTCCCCACTCTTCCTCCCATCCCCAACCTTTTCCCCTCTTCACCCCCACTTCAATACTCTACCCTTTCCTCCCACTCTAATCCTCAATCAATCCTTCCCTCTTCCCTATCAACACTCCCCCTTCCTTCCTTATCCCTTCCCCCCTCCTCACTCTTCCTTCCATCCCTATCCTTTCTGCCTTCCAAACCCCCAATTCATCCTTATCCTTCCACTCCTCTTCCATCCCTAACCCCTTCACCTCCTAACACCCCCTTCAATTCTTACCCCTTCCCCCATCACTCTTCCTTCCATCTCTCCCCAATCCTACCTCCCCTGTTCCACTACCATCTCTAACCCCTTCCCCTCTCCCCATAACCCATCTATCCTTTACCCATCCTTTCTCCCCTGACACACTCATCCATCTAACCCTTCCATCATTACCCCTTCCATTCTCCCGACTCTCCCTTCCATCCCTACCCCTTCCCTCCTCCAAACGTACCTTCCTCCCTCCCCTTTCTATCATTATCCCTTTCCTCCTTCCCACCCCTCCTTCCATTATACCCACTTTTCTTTCTATACCGCTCTTTCAAAATCCCACATCTATCCTTTCCCCACTTTCCTTTCACCTCCACACTCCTCCCCTTCCCAATTCCACTTTCCATTCACACCCTTCAATCCCTACCCCTTCCCCTTCCTCAAAATCTCTCTTCCTCAAAATCCCGCGTCCATCCTTATACCTTCCCACATCCACTCTCCCCTTTCCATTCACTCCCCTTCCACTCTCCCCACTACCACTTCAATACCGTACCCATTCCTCTTTCCTAGATCCCCTTTCCATCTTTACACCTTCCCATCCAAACTCTCCTTTCAATCATTACCCCTTCCCTCCTCCTCATTCTTCCTTCCATCCCTTACTCTTCTCCCTCCCACGCCCACTTCAATTCCTTTCTGTTCACCCCAACCGACTCAACCTTCCATCCTTACCCCATTCCCCCTATCCCCTCTTCTTTCTGTCCATTTCCCTTTCCCCATCCCGAATCCCCCTTCAATTCCTACCTCTTGCCCCCTCCCAACGCCACCTTCCATTCTTACCCCTTCCCCCTAGCAAATTTTCTTTCCATCCTTATCCGTTTCCCCCTCTCAACTTCCCCCACAACCCTCCCCAATCCCCCTTCCATCCTTACCCCTTCCTCCCTCCCGAATCCCCCTTCCATCTCTACACCTTTCCTCCTCCCTACTCTTCCTTCCATCCCTGCCCCTACCCCCATCCCCACTCTTCCTTTCATTTAACCCTTACCCACTCCCACTTCAATAACCTACCCATTTCTTCCTCCCCACTTCTCTTCCATCTTTACCATTTTCACCCTCCCCACTATTTCTTCAATCCCTATTCCCTCTCACCTCCTAATTCCCCACCCACCACTCCCCTTTTCATCATTTCCCCTTCCCTCTCCCTTCCATCCTTACTCTATTCCAATACTCATTTCCACTTCTATACTAATCCTTCTCCCCTCCCCACTCTTCCTCCCATCCCCAACCTTTTCCCCTCTTCACCCCCACTTCAATACTCTACCCTTTCCTCCCACTCTAATCCTCAATCAATCCTTCCCTCTTCCCTATCAACACTCCCCCTTCCTTCCTTATCCCTTCCCCCCTCCTCACTCTTCCTTCCATCCCTATCCTTTCTGCCTTCCAAACCCCCAATTCATCCTTATCCTTCCACTCCTCTTCCATCCCTAACCCCTTCACCTCCTAACACCCCCTTCAATTCTTACCCCTTCCCCCATCACTCTTCCTTCCATCTCTCCCCAATCCTACCTCCCCTGTTCCACTACCATCTCTAACCCCTTCCCCTCTCCCCATAACCCATCTATCCTTTACCCATCCTTTCTCCCCTGACACACTCATCCATCTAACCCTTCCATCATTACCCCTTCCATTCTCCCGACTCTCCCTTCCATCCCTACCCCTTCCCTCCTCCAAACGTACCTTCCTCCCTCCCCTTTCTATCATTATCCCTTTCCTCCTTCCCACCCCTCCTTCCATTATACCCACTTTTCTTTCTATACCGCTCTTTCAAAATCCCACATCTATCCTTTCCCCACTTTCCTTTCACCTCCACACTCCTCCCCTTCCCAATTCCACTTTCCATTCACACCCTTCAATCCCTACCCCTTCCCCTTCCTCAAAATCTCTCTTCCTCAAAATCCCGCGTCCATCCTTATACCTTCCCACATCCACTCTCCCCTTTCCATTCACTCCCCTTCCCCTCTCCCCACTACCACTTCAATACCGTACCCATTCCTCTTTCCTAGATCCCCTTTCCATCTTTACACCTTCCCATCCAAACTCTCCTTTCAATCATTACCCCTTCCCTCCTCCTCATTCTTCCTTCCATCCCTTACTCTTCTCCCTCCCACGCCCACTTCAATTCCTTTCTGTTCACCCCAACCGACTCAACCTTCCATCCTTACCCCATTCCCCCTATCCCCTCTTCTTTCTGTCCATTTCCCTTTCCCCATCCCGAATCCCCCTTCAATTCCTACCTCTTGCCCCCTCCCAACGCCACCTTCCATTCTTACCCCTTCCCCCTAGCAAATTTTCTTTCCATCCTTATCCGTTTCCCCCTCTCAACTTCCCCCACAACCCTCCCCAATCCCCCTTCCATCCTTACCCCTTCCTCCCTCCCGAATCCCCCTTCCATCTCTACACCTTTCCTCCTCCTTACTCTTCCTTCCATCCCTGCCCCTAGCCCCATCCCCACTCTTCCTTTCATTTAACCCTTACCCACTCCCACTTCAATAACCTACCCATTTCTTCCTCCCCACTTCTCTTCCATCTTTACCATTTTCACCCTCCCCACTATTTCTTCAATCCCTATTCCCTCTCACCTCCTAATTCCCCACCCACCACTCCCCTTTTCATCATTTCCCCTTCCCTCTCCCTTCCATCCTTACTCTATTCCAATACTCATTTCCACTTCTATACTAATCCTTCTCCCCTCCCCACTCTTCCTCCCATCCCCAACCTTTTCCCCTCTTCACCCCCACTTCAATACTCTACCCTTTCCTCCCACTCTAATCCTCAATCAATCCTTCCCTCTTCCCTATCAACACTCCCCCTTCCTTCCTTATCCCTTCCCCCCTCCTCACTCTTCCTTCCATCCCTATCCTTTCTGCCTTCCAAACCCCCAATTCATCCTTATCCTTCCACTCCTCTTCCATCCCTAACCCCTTCACCTCCTAACACCCCCTTCAATTCTTACCCCTTCCCCCATCACTCTTCCTTCCATCTCTCCCCAATCCTACCTCCCCTGTTCCACTACCATCTCTAACCCCTTCCCCTCTCCCCATAACCCATCTATCCTTTACCCATCCTTTCTCCCCTGACACACTCATCCATCTAACCCTTCCATCATTACCCCTTCCATTCTCCCGACTCTCCCTTCCATCCCTACCCCTTCCCTCCTCCAAACGTACCTTCCTCCCTCCCCTTTCTATCATTATCCCTTTCCTCCTTCCCACCCCTCCTTCCATTATACCCACTTTTCTTTCTATACCGCTCTTTCAAAATCCCACATCTATCCTTTCCCCACTTTCCTTTCACCTCCACACTCCTCCCCTTCCCAATTCCACTTTCCATTCACACCCTTCAATCCCTACCCCTTCCCCTTCCTCAAAATCTCTCTTCCTCAAAATCCCGCGTCCATCCTTATACCTTCCCACATCCACTCTCCCCTTTCCATTCACTCCCCTTCCCCTCTCCCCACTACCACTTCAATACCGTACCCATTCCTCTTTCCTAGATCCCCTTTCCATCTTTACACCTTCCCATCCAAACTCTCCTTTCAATCATTACCCCTTCCCTCCTCCTCATTCTTCCTTCCATCCCTTACTCTTCTCCCTCCCACGCCCACTTCAATTCCTTTCTGTTCACCCCAACCGACTCAACCTTCCATCCTTACCCCATTCCCCCTATCCCCTCTTCTTTCTGTCCATTTCCCTTTCCCCATCCCGAATCCCCCTTCAATTCCTACCTCTTGCCCCCTCCCAACGCCACCTTCCATTCTTACCCCTTCCCCCTAGCAAATTTTCTTTCCATCCTTATCCGTTTCCCCCTCTCAACTTCCCCCACAACCCTCCCCAATCCCCCTTCCATCCTTACCCCTTCCTCCCTCCCGAATCCCCCTTCCATCTCTACACCTTTCCTCCTCCCTACTCTTCCTTCCATCCCTGCCCCTAGCCCCATCCCCACTCTTCCTTTCATTTAACCCTTACCCACTCCCACTTCAATAACCTACCCATTTCTTCCTCCCCACTTCTCTTCCATCTTTACCATTTTCACCCTCCCCACTATTTCTTCAATCCCTATTCCCTCTCACCTCCTAATTCCCCACCCACCACTCCCCTTTTCATCATTTCCCCTTCCCTCTCCCTTCCATCCTTACTCTATTCCAATACTCATTTCCACTTCTATACTAATCCTTCTCCCCTCCCCACTCTTCCTCCCATCCCCAACCTTTTCCCCTCTTCACCCCCACTTCAATACTCTACCCTTTCCTCCCACTCTAATCCTCAATCAATCCTTCCCTCTTCCCTATCAACACTCCCCCTTCCTTCCTTATCCCTTCCCCCCTCCTCACTCTTCCTTCCATCCCTATCCTTTCTGCCTTCCAAACCCCCAATTCATCCTTATCCTTCCACTCCTCTTCCATCCCTAACCCCTTCACCTCCTAACACCCCCTTCAATTCTTACCCCTTCCCCCATCACTCTTCCTTCCATCTCTCCCCAATCCTACCTCCCCTGTTCCACTACCATCTCTAACCCCTTCCCCTCTCCCCATAACCCATCTATCCTTTACCCATCCTTTCTCCCCTGACACACTCATCCATCTAACCCTTCCATCATTACCCCTTCCATTCTCCCGACTCTCCCTTCCATCCCTACCCCTTCCCTCCTCCAAACGTACCTTCCTCCCTCCCCTTTCTATCATTATCCCTTTCCTCCTTCCCACCCCTCCTTCCATTATACCCACTTTTCTTTCTATACCGCTCTTTCAAAATCCCACATCTATCCTTTCCCCACTTTCCTTTCACCTCCACACTCCTCCCCTTCCCAATTCCACTTTCCATTCACACCCTTCAATCCCTACCCCTTCCCCTTCCTCAAAATCTCTCTTCCTCAAAATCCCGCGTCCATCCTTATACCTTCCCACATCCACTCTCCCCTTTCCATTCACTCCCCTTCCCCTCTCCCCACTACCACTTCAATACCGTACCCATTCCTCTTTCCTAGATCCCCTTTCCATCTTTACACCTTCCCATCCAAACTCTCCTTTCAATCATTACCCCTTCCCTCCTCCTCATTCTTCCTTCCATCCCTTACTCTTCTCCCTCCCACGCCCACTTCAATTCCTTTCTGTTCACCCCAACCGACTCAACCTTCCATCCTTACCCCATTCCCCCTATCCCCTCTTCTTTCTGTCCATTTCCCTTTCCCCATCCCGAATCCCCCTTCAATTCCTACCTCTTGCCCCCTCCCAACGCCACCTTCCATTCTTACCCCTTCCCCCTAGCAAATTTTCTTTCCATCCTTATCCGTTTCCCCCTCTCAACTTCCCCCACAACCCTCCCCAATCCCCCTTCCATCCTTACCCCTTCCTCCCTCCCGAATCCCCCTTCCATCTCTACACCTTTCCTCCTCCCTACTCTTCCTTCCATCCCTGCCCCTAGCCCCATCCCCACTCTTCCTTTCATTTAACCCTTACCCACTCCCACTTCAATAACCTACCCATTTCTTCCTCCCCACTTCTCTTCCATCTTTACCATTTTCACCCTCCCCACTATTTCTTCAATCCCTATTCCCTCTCACCTCCTAATTCCCCACCCACCACTCCCCTTTTCATCATTTCCCCTTCCCTCTCCCTTCCATCCTTACTCTATTCCAATACTCATTTCCACTTCTATACTAATCCTTCTCCCCTCCCCACTCTTCCTCCCATCCCCAACCTTTTCCCCTCTTCACCCCCACTTCAATACTCTACCCTTTCCTCCCACTCTAATCCTCAATCAATCCTTCCCTCTTCCCTATCAACACTCCCCCTTCCTTCCTTATCCCTTCCCCCCTCCTCACTCTTCCTTCCATCCCTATCCTTTCTGCCTTCCAAACCCCCAATTCATCCTTATCCTTCCACTCCTCTTCCATCCCTAACCCCTTCACCTCCTAACACCCCCTTCAATTCTTACCCCTTCCCCCATCACTCTTCCTTCCATCTCTCCCCAATCCTACCTCCCCTGTTCCACTACCATCTCTAACCCCTTCCCCTCTCCCCATAACCCATCTATCCTTTACCCATCCTTTTTCCCCTGACACACTCATCCATCTAACCCTTCCATCATTACCCCTTCCATTCTCCCGACTCTCCCTTCCATCCCTACCCCTTCCCTCCTCCAAACGTACCTTCCTCCCTCCCCTTTCTATCATTATCCCTTTCCTCCTTCCCACCCCTCCTTCCATTATACCCACTTTTCTTTCTATACCGCTCTTTCAAAATCCCACATCTATCCTTTCCCCACTTTCCTTTCACCTCCACACTCCTCCCCTTCCCAATTCCACTTTCCATTCACACCCTACTTACCCTTCCCACTCCTTCATCCATCCGTCCTCACTCTCCCATCTATCCCTTCCCCACCTAACCTTCCTTTCCCCATTCCTTAATCTATCCCTTTTTAATTTTTTCCCCCTCCTAACATTCCCTTCCATCCCTTCCTCTTTCCCCCTCCTCACTCTCCCTTCCTTCCCTATACCTCTCCCCTCCCCGCTCTTCCTTCAATTTTTAACACTTTCCCCTCTCCCCACTCCCCATCCATCGCTATCTCTTTCTCCTTCCTCATTCCGTCTACCATCTCTTTTCTTTCCCTTCTCTGAACTCTTCCTATCATCCTTATAAACTTCTCTCGCCCTACTTTTTCCACCCTCCCCAAATCCACTTGCTCCCTTCCCACTCCCCTTTCAATCCAAACTCCTTCCCGCCACACCAATCCTCCTTCCATACCTACCCATTCCTCCTTCCCACTTTCCCTTCCATTCCTACCTAATCTCAATTCCCACTATCCCTTCCATCCTTTCTCTTCCCCCTTCCAACTCGCCGTTCAATCCTAATCCCTTCCTCCTCCTCACTCTTCTGTTAGTGTCTACCCCTTCAACCCTCCCCACTCCCCTTTTAATCCTTACCCCTTTACCCTTCCCAACTCTTTCCTTACTCCCTACCCTTACCCTTCTCCCCACTTTTCCTAGAGTCCCTCCCCCTTTCATCCCTTCGCAATCCACCTTCCTTCCTTATCCGTTTCCCCCTTCCAACTCTTCCCTCCATCCCTGTCCCTTCTTCTATCCCCACTCTTCCTTTCATCCCTAACACTTCCCTCCTCCCCTCTCCACTGTTATCCGTAGCCCTTGCTCCTTTCCCATTCCCTCTTCCATCATAAGGCATTACCCCTTCCTCACTCTTCCATATATCCTTATCCTTTCCTCCCATCCCACTCCTCATACCATCCTAACCCTTTCCCTCCTTAAGACTCCCCCTTCCATCCTTAACACCCGTCTTTCCACTCCCCGTTCCATCCTTACTCCTTCAACCATCCCATTCTTCCTTCCATCCCTTCACCTTCCCCGTCCCTACTCCCCCTTCCATCAAGACCAATTGCCTTCCCTTGCACACTACTCACTCACTTACTCAAACACACTCACTCACACTCACGCTCACTCACCCACACGCACACTCACACTCACTCAACCACACTCACACTCATTGACCCACACTCACACTCAATCACCCACACTCACACTCACTCACCCACACTCACACTCACTCACCCACACTCACACTCAATCACCCACACTCACACTCACTCACCCACACTCACACTCAATCACCCACACTCACACTCAATCATCCACACTCACACTCACATTCAATCACCTACACTCACACTCACTCACCAACACTCACACTCACACTCAATCACCCACACTCACACTCAATCACCCACACTCACACTCACTCACCCACACTCACACTCAATCACCCACACTCACACTCACTCACCCACACTCACACTCAATCACCCACACTCACACTCAATCATCCACACTCACACTCACATTCAATCATCCACACTCACACTCACTCACCAACACTCACACTCACACTCAATCACCCACACTCACACTCACTCACCCTCACTCACACTCACACTCAATCACCTACACTCACATTCACTCACCCTCACTCATTCACCCACATGCACACTCAAACTCAATCACCCACACTCGCACTCACTCAAACTCACTCACTCATCCACACGCACACTCAAACTCAATCACGCACACTCACACTCAATCACCCAACCACACTCACTCATCCACACTCACACTTACTCACCCCCACTCCCACTCACTCACCCACCCACACTCACTCATTCACACTCACACTTACTCACCCACACTCCCACGCACTCAGCCACCCAAACTCACTCATCCACACTCACACTTACTCACCCACACTAACATCAAACACTCATTCACACGCACCCTCACTCACTAACCCACATTCACACTTAATCACTCACCCAAACTCAACCAAATCACACTCACACTCACTCACCCAAACTCACACTCAATCTCCAACACACACATTCCATCCTTAACCCTTTCCCTTCCCCTCTCCTCACTCCCCTATTAATCCCTACCCCTTCCTCCCTCCCCAATACCGCTTTCACCCCTGCCTATTCCTCTATCCGCACTTCCTTATCCTCCTCTATCCACCCACCTTCCATCCCTACCGCTTCCCGATCCCAATTCCACCCTCCATTCTTACTCCTTCCACCTAGCTACTCTTCTTTCCATTCCTATCCGTTCCATCCCTCTCAACTTTCCCTTCAACCCTCCCAACTTGCCCTTCCATCCTTACACATTCCCTTCCATAACTCTCTACCCATTACTTCTCCCTCACTACTCTTCCTACACCTTCCACCCTCCCCACTCACCACCTCTTCACTCCCGCTTCCTTCCCTTCCCTCTTCCACACTCCTCCTTCCACCCTTACCTCTTCCCCCAACCCTCTCTCCCTTCTATCATTACCCTTTCCTCAATCCACATTCTTCCTTCAATCCCTACCCCTTCCCCCTTCCCACTCCCTCTGTTATCCACCCTTTCTTTCCTCGTCAATTTACATTCCATTCCTTTCCATCTTCCCTTTCCATCCGTATTCCTTCTCCCCTCCACACTCCTCCTTCCATCCGTACTCCTTCTCCCCTTCCCACTCCCCCTTCCATCTTTCTCCTTAACCCTCCAAACTTCCCCTTCCATCTCTACCCCTTCCCTTCCCCTTACCATCCCTAACCCTTCCCCTCTCTCCAATAATCCTTCCATCCTTACCTCTTCTTATCTATCCTTACTCCTTCAACCCACTCCACTCCCCCTTCCTTCTCTACTCCTTAACACTCCTTACTCCCATTTCTATCCCTACTCTATCCTCCCAGCTAACTCCCCCTTCCATCCCCATCCCTTCCCCTTTCCAAAGTCCCACATCTATCATTTCCTCACTTTCTCTCCACCTCCCCACTCCTCCCCCTCATAATTCCTGATTCCATTTCTACCCCACTTTCCCTCCCCACTCCTGAATCTATCTCTTCCCACTCCCTAATCTAACCGTTCCCAACTCCTCCATCTATCACCTCCCCATTTCCCCTTCCCATTCCCACTCTCCCTTCCATCCCTAGCTCTTCTTCCCTCCACACTCCCATTCCATCTCTACCCCTTCTTCCCTCCCCACTTTCCTTCCATGCCTATCCCTTCCTCCCTCCCCATTCCCCCTTCCATCACTACCCCTTCCCCCCTTTCTACTTCCATCTCCATCCTTACCCTTTCCTTCATCCATTGTCTCTCTTCCATCCCTGGCCCTTCTTCCCCTCTTTTCACGATCCCATCTTATCTCCCCACTCCCCATTCTACCCCTTCGTTTTCCTTCCTTCCCACGCCTCCTTCACTCCCTACAACTTCCCCTCACCTCACTCCCAACTCCCCCTTCCATCCCTAATCCATCTTGTTTCTTAACATCCCATTTCCTCCCTACCCTTTTAATCTTCCCATGCTCTTTCCCTCTCCCCACTCCACTTCCTAATACTATCCCTTCCTCCCTCCATATTTCCCTTTTCATCCCTACATTTTCCACCTTCCACACTTCCTCTTCTTCCTTTGCTACTCCACCTTCCGTACTTACCCATCTCTCCCACGCCATTGTCCCTTCCTTTCCTACCTCTTCCTACTCCCCACTCCCTCTTCTAATACTACCTCATCTACCAACCCATTTCCCCTTCCAAACTGCCCCATTTGTCCTTGTCCCACCTTTTTCATCCTCTCCATTCTCTCATCTACTGATTCCATCATCTATCCTCCCCTTTCCATTCCCCTTCTATAACTACCACACTTTCCATCCTTACTCCTCCAACTATCCTTATCCCTTCCCCCCCTTCCCACTCCTCCATATAATCCTTCACCCCCTTCCCTTGTCCTCCCAACTCTCCAATCTAACCCTTCCCCATCCTACCTTCCCCTTTCAACTCTTCCTTCCTTCTGTACCCCATCCTCTATTCACTCTCCACCTCCTATCCCCATCCCGTCTCCCCCCACTAACCCTTCCATCCATATCCCTTCCACCTTCCCACTCAACCTTCCTTCCTACCCCTTGCAACTCCCAACCTCACATTCATCCTTCCCCATGCACTCTCCCTTCCATCCTTACTTCTTCCCACCTCCCCACTCTGCCTTCCATCCATACCCCTTCCTCTCTTCTCCCTCCATCTTCCATTCCTATCCCCCTTACCCCCAATCAATTATCCCTTCCATCATTATCTTTTCAACCCTTAACCACTCTTCCTTCAATCCCTACACCCCTCTCCTTCACTCCCCAATCCCACTTCCATAAATACCCGTTCTCTGTTCAACACTACACATTCCATCCCTATCCTTTCCCCCCTCCCGACTCTTCCCTAAATCCCTTTCTCTTCTCCCTCCCAACTCCGCCTTCCATCCTTACCCCTGTCCCTACAACTCCCCTTTCCATCCCTACAATCTCCCCCATCCCGAAACACCTTCAATCCCTACCACTTCCCCACTCTTCAATCTTCCTGTAAACCCTATCCCTTCTTCCCTCCCTACTCCCCCTTCCATTCCTTCACCTGCCATTCTCCCGATTCTTCCTTCTATCTCTACCTCCACCTACCTCCCCAATCCAACTTCAGTCCCTACTTTTCCCCCCTGCCCACCTCCCCTTTCCCCCTCCCGACTCCTCTCTCCATCCCTACCCATTCCTCCTTCCCCACTCCCGCGTCCATTGCTAAGTATTCCCATCTCCACACTCCCCCTTCCATCCCTACCCATAACTTCCTCCCCACTTTCCATTCCATCCCTTTCCTGCAACCCCCTTCCACCTTTCCGTCTTCTCTATCTCCCTTCACCCTTTACCCTTCCCTCTTCTCTATCCCCCTTCATCCTTTATCCTTCCCTTCTTCTCACTCCCCCGATACCCTAAGCCCTCCCACCTCCCCCTTCCTTCTCTATCCCTTCTCCCATTCCCACTCCCTCTTCTATATAAACTATTTACCCCCTCCTCACTCTTCCTTCCATCCCTATCACTTCCTCCCTCCCAACTCCCCCTTCCATCCTTCCCTCTTCCTCCCTCCCCACTCCCCCTTCTTGCTCTATCCCCTCCCTCTTTGTCACACCCAATTCCATCCCTACCACTTCCCTCCACTTCATTGCCCCTTCCATTCCTACCATTTCCTCCCTCTCCGTTTCCCCTTCCACCCCTACCATTTCCACCCTCCCCATTCCCCCTTTCATCCCAACCTTTTCCTCCCTCCTCACTCCCCCTTCCACTTATATCCCTATCTTCCCTCCACATCCCCTTCCCACTTCCATTACTATCTTTTCTTTCCTTACCATCTCTAATCCTTCCCCTTTTTCACCTCCCC
>JAXIVD010003479.1:27500-35000 GCA_036785275.1 Cancer borealis
ACAGCCTAGCTCACCTGAGTTACACCTGGGAAAGTAAGCCTCAGATAAGACCAATAAAAAGTGAAGGATGGAAGGATATTACTGAAGCATGTGTGACCTTGAGCCTCTTAGCCTTAATTCACGTAGGTGTTCACGTAGGAAGGTGATCCCCAGGTAGGCACTAGACACAAGATGGTGGGTGTGATTAAGTAATTGGTTTATTGGCTGATGCTGAGGGAGAAGGGAGAAGGAAAGCATCGTTAACCTTTTCTGAAGTTAATTACTGGTGTTTGATGATTAACCTGTATTCTTGTTCACCTGTATGGTATAAGTTTTGTGGTCCTTAGCCAGTACCCTTTCAATATAATCAAAAAATTGTGGTAGGTTGTTTAGTGTGGTGTTTAGCGTCCTGAAAGCAGTGTGTGTTAAGTTAAGGTGTATTGTGTGACACCTTCATAATTTAAAGTAGTCCGTGTCTGTAGTAGTAGTTGTAGTAGTGATTGTAGTTGTAGTGGTGGTGGTAGTTGTAGTAGTTGGGACTCAGTTTTCCCAGCTGTTTGACGGGAATGAAAAACTGTGTGTTGTAATTCTTTTCACAGTTAACAGGATTTTAATATGAATTGTTTTATTTATGTTTTCATAATAGGAATACAGGTGAAACTATTATGATTGAAGTGTTTTTGTATAATGTATAATAATGTAGCTACTGTATATGTATACATATATATATATATATATATATATATATATATATATATATATATATATATATATATATATATATATATATAATATGAAATTTTAATAAGGCTAAACACTGAAACTTTTGCTTCATCATAACTGAGAGGAAATAATTGAGTAGTTACGTACTAGTTTAACTTAAATTACGTGCTGAGGTAAAGAAATAGTAGCTATGTTACAATTGGATATCACGTGAATGAACAACTCGTTGAAGTCATTAAGTAGCAAAGTCGTAGGAGCGTCACAAGTATTAACGTAACGGGTGTGATGCTGTGACTTATTGCAGTGTTACGTGAGGACATGCTTGTTACGGGTGGTGACGGTGGGTGTGAGGGTGGGTGCTGTCTGATGTTGGAGGTGTGTAGGGAGCATTGGGGGAGGAATAGAGGGGTGATGGTGTGCTGGGTGGAGGGGTGGAGAGACAGGATGTGTACTGGGTGGAGGGGTGGAGGGACAGAGTGTGTACTGGGTGGAGGGGTGGAGGGACAGGGTGTGTACTGGATGGAGGGACAGGGTGTGTACTGAGTGGAGGGATGGAGGACGGGATGCTAAGTGGAGTGAGAGAGTGAGAAGCTTTGTTAAGTAGATGGAAGGAATGAAGGAAGGCAGGAAGGAGGTAAGGATGCGTTAACTTAACCTAACCTAACCTAATCTAGCCTAGTCAGCCTAGCCAACCCCGCGTTCGGTAGCGCCTCCCGCATCGATCATGAGCCGAGCTCAGCCAATCACAACGCCGCATTTCGTAGCGATGGCATCGATGTCATCGATATGCATCACTATGGTCTCAGAGCATGTGCCGAGGGGACTTGGACTGAGACTGGTAGTGTTTTTTGTTCTTGTTCTTGTTTTAGGGCTGCAAGGATCCCTTGGGGAACACTATGAGCCCTGTGTTTTTTGTTTACATTTTAGCCACAGATTCTTAGATTTCCACTGTCGGAGACGTTTAAGCTAAGTTTCTGATCTGTCAGAGACTGAGGTTCACCCAGGAACAATGTACTAAGGTCTTTTGAAGTTGTAGAATAAGTAATTAAGACAGTGAAGTCAATACATTCGTGTATATGATGAAGTAAGGCAGTTTAATATCGCCATCTCGGTAATCAGGAATTGGTCTTACAACAGATGGTCAAGAAACGCCCTAAAATCTGACTATTGATAACACAACGCCTACTGTACCTAACTGTCTACATACAGACAGAGGCGATATAAAATGACAGACTTGATAGGGAAACACCTTAATTATATCTGACATGTAAGTAATAACCTCGGGAAAAGACAATAATGTTATCTCCATATTATTCCTCAACTACTTTCATTTTAAATTTTTATACAGTGCAGTCTCCCAAACATGTATGTACATAGTTTTCTACATACTTGTATTCATTGATGTATATGGGTTTGTGTCTTGAATGTTTGTTTATAATCTAAGAATAATCTATTGTATTGTACAAGTCAATAAATTTTCTTGGTTTTCTATCATGTTTACCTAAAAAGACATTACTTTTTAAGTAAATTACAACAATAATTTAATATGAATATTCAGATGGTTTGGACACCTGAAAAGACTGGGTGAGTTGCCAAGAAGGATGTACAATGCTGGGATCATCTTCTGAGTCACGTAATCCTACTATTGCCACTTAGAAAACAATATGAAACAGCTCATAAAAAAAAAAAACTTTTTATTAATTGAAAAGTTAGAATCAAGAACGGATAAATTTTTATTTAGGTTAGGTTAGGTTATTTCCTTAAGCAATTTCCTGTCGAGCAATTGATAGTTTGAAAAATTATTTCTTGAGCAATTCTTGAGCTGTCTAGCAATTTACTTCGAGAAATTTACCTAGATTCAGGCTATAATATGACAATCAGGAAAAAAATATAAAAAGTAAAATGCCTAACTTTTGGGTAATTAAATAAAGAAAGCTTATATAACGGAACCTAACTGAGCCAAACCGTACCTAGCCAAACCTAATCTAACCATAACCTAACGTAACCTAACCAGTATTAATTTATATCATCAGAATCTCTAGAGAATTCAGAGCTGTACTTTTGCATTTTGATAAGATCTTATTCCAAATTCTGTCGCAAATTCTTAGTTTGTGAGATATTCATTATTTTCTGTGATATCTCTTTATCTCTTTGAAAAGTAATAAGGAAAATAATCTAAAGTAAAATGCCTAACTTTTGGGTAATGAAATATAAAAAGCTTATATAACCGAGCCAAACTGTACCTAGCCAAACCTAATCTAACCACAACCTAATGTAACCTAACCAGTATTAATTTACATCATCAGAATGCTCTGAAAATTCAGAGCTGTACTTTTGCAATACCTGTTGCATTTTTATGTTTTCTTAATCCAAATTCTGTCGTAAATTCTTAGTTTGTGAGATATTCAATGTTTTCAGAGAGATCTCTTCGAAAAGTAAAGTTTCGTTTCGTTTTAACAAGGTTCTGATGTTTGTCAATGTAGGTTAGGATTTTGGTTAATTTGTTATGTTAGGTTAGGTTTAGGGAAAGATTCGTAAGACGACCCAGTCTTTTTTTGACAGCAATTTTTTCTGATAGATTTTGATGTGTTTTTAATTAATCTGAATTGAATGGTTTCGAATTAATCTGACTTTTTTGTGGCAATTTTTACCTTGAGGAAAAAAAATTGCTTGGCATAACAAACATCAGATTAATTAAAAACACATCAAAATCTATCAGAAAAAATTGCTGTCAAAAAAAGACTGGGTCGTCTTACGAATCTTTCCCTAAACCTAACCTAACATAACAAATTAACCAAAATCCTAACCTACATTGACAAACATCAGAACCTTGTTAAAACGAAACGAAACTTTACTTTTCGAAGAGATCTCTCTGAAAACATTGAATATCTCACAAACTAAGAATTTACGACAGAATTTGGATTAAGAAAACATAAAAATGCAACAGGTATTGCAAAAGTACAGCTCTGAATTTTCAGAGCATTCTGATGATGTAAATTAATACTGGTTAGGTTACATTAGGTTGTGGTTAGATTAGGTTTGGCTAGGTACAGTTTGGCTCGGTTATATAAGCTTTTTATATTTCATTACCCAAAAGTTAGGCATTTTACTTTAGATTATTTTCCTTATTACTTTTCAAAGAGATAAAGAGATATCACAGAAAATAATGAATATCTCACAAACTAAGAATTTGCGACAGAATTTGGAATAAGATCTTATCAAAATGCAAAAGTACAGCTCTGAATTCTCTAGAGATTCTGATGATATAAATTAATACTGGTTAGGTTACGTTAGGTTATGGTTAGATTAGGTTTGGCTAGGTACGGTTTGGCTCAGTTAGGTTCCGTTATATAAGCTTTCTTTATTTAATTACCCAAAAGTTAGGCATTTTACTTTTTATATTTTTTTCCTGATTGTCATATTATAGCCTGAATCTAGGTAAATTTCTCGAAGTAAATTGCTAGACAGCTCAAGAATTGCTCAAAAAATAATTTTTCAAACTATCAATTGCTCGACAGGAAATTGCTTAAGGAAATAACCTAACCTAACCTAAATAAAAATTTATCCGTTCTTGATTCTAACTTTTCAATTAATAAAAAGTTTTTTTTTTTTATGAGCTGTTTCATATTGTTTTCTAAGTGGCAATAGTAGGATTACGTGACTCAGAAGATGATCCCAGCATTGTACATCCTTCTTGGCAACTCACCCAGTCTTTTCAGGTGTCCAAACCATCTGAATATTCATATTAAATTATTGTTGTAATTTACTTAAAAAGTAATGTCTTTTTAGGTAAACATGATAGAAAACCAAGAAAATTTATTGACTTGTACAATACAATAGATTATTCTTAGATTATAAACAAACATTCAAGACACAAACCCATATACATCAATGAATACAAGTATGTAGAAAACTATGTACATACATGTTTGGGAGACTGCACTGTATAAAAATTTAAAATGAAAGTAGTTGAGGAATAATATGGAGATAACATTATTGTCTTTTCCCGAGGTTATTACTTACATGTCAGATATAATTAAGGTGTTTCCCTATCAAGTCTGTCATTTTATATCGCCTCTGTCTGTATGTAGACAGTTAGGTACAGTAGGCGTTGTGTTATCAATAGTCAGATTTTAGGGCGTTTCTTGACCATCTGTTGTAAGACCAATTCCTGATTACCGAGATGGCGATATTAAACTGCCTTACTTCATCATATACACGAATGTATTGACTTCACTGTCTTAATTACTTATTCTACAACTTCAAAAGACCTTAGTACATTGTTCCTGGGTGAACCTCAGTCTCTGACAGATCAGAAACTTAGCTTAAACGTCTCCGACAGTGGAAATCTAAGAATCTGTGGCTAAAATGTAAACAAAAAACACAGGGCTCATAGTGTTCCCCAAGGGATCCTTGCAGCCCTAAAACAAGAACAAGAACAAAAAACACTACCAGTCTCAGTCCAAGTCCCCTCGGCACATGCTCTGAGACCATAGTGATGCATATCGATGACATCGATGCCATCGCTACGAAATGCGGCGTTGTGATTGGCTGAGCTCGGCTCATGATCGATGCGGGAGGCGCTACCGAACGCGGGGTTGGCTAGGCTAACTAGGCTAGATTAGGTTAGGTTAGGTTAAGTTAACGCATCCTTACCTCCTTCCTGCCTTCCTTCATTCCTTCCATCTACTTAACAAAGCTTCTCACTCTCTCACTCCACTTAGCATCCCGTCCTCCATCCCTCCACTCAGTACACACCCTGTCCCTCCATCCAGTACACACCCTGTCCCTCCACCCCTCCACCCAGTACACACTCTGTCCCTCCACCCCTCCACCCAGTACACATCCTGTCTCTCCACCCCTCCACCCAGCACACCATCACCCCTCTATTCCTCCCCCAATGCTCCCTACACACCTCCAACATCAGACAGCACCCACCCTCACACCCACCGTCACCACCCGTAACAAGCATGTCCTCACGTAACACTGCAATAAGTCACAGCATCACACCCGTTACGTTAATACTTGTGACGCTCCTACGACTTTGCTACTTAATGACTTCAACGAGTTGTTCATTCACGTGATATCCAATTGTAACATAGCTACTATTTCTTTACCTCAGCACGTAATTTAAGTTAAACTAGTACGTAACTACTCAATTATTTCCTCTCAGTTATGATGAAGCAAAAGTTTCAGTGTTTAGCCTTATTAAAATTTCATATTATATATATATATATATATATATATATATATATATATATATATATATATATATATATATATATATATATATATATATGTATACATATACAGTAGCTACATTATTATACATTATACAAAAACACTTCAATCATAATAGTTTCACCTGTATTCCTATTATGAAAACATATATAAAACAATTCATATTAAAATCCTGTTAACTGTGAAAAGAATTACAACACACAGTTTTCATTCCCGTCAAACAGCTGGGAAAACTGAGTCCCAACTACTACAACTACCACCACCACTACAACTACAATCACTACTACAACTACTACTACAGACACGGACTACTTTAAATTATGAAGGTGTCACACAATACACCTTAACTTAACACACACTGCTTTCAGGACGCTAAACACCACACTAAACAACCTACCACAATTTTTTGATTATATTGAAAGGGTACTGGCTAAGGAACCACAAAACTTATACCATACAGGTGAACAAGAATACAGGTTAATCATCAAACACCAGTAATTAACTTCAGAAAAGGTTAACGATGCTTTCCTTCTCCCTTCTCCCTCAGCATCAGCCAATAAACCAATTACTTAATCACACCCACCATCTTGTGTCTAGTGCCTACCTGGGGATCACCTTCCTACGTGAACACCTACGTGAATTAAGGCTAAGAGGCTCAAGGTCACACATGCTTCAGTAATATCCTTCCATCCTTCACTTTTTATTGGTCTTATCTGAGGCTTACTTTCCCAGGTGTAACTCAGGTGAGCTAGGCTGTTTTAATTAACCATCACAAACACGTACACAAACACCCTTTCTGTTTGTGTTTGTGCCACGACCCTGTTTTGTAATAGGAACACGGCATAATGATGATTGGTGTGTGTGCGCGTGTGTGTGTGTGTGTGTGTGTGTGTGTGTGGGTGTGTGTGTGTGTCTCTCTCTCTCTCTCTCTCTCTCTCTCTCTCTCTCTCTCTCTCTTTTTTTATTTTTTTTATTTATACATAATTACAAAGTACAATTTAAGAGTATGTTACATAGTATTTTTACATACAAATGTAGCACTTTACAGGCTAAAGGTAACATTTTTAGTATTACCTATCTAAAAGCCTAACTCTAATACATACATATAACTAAAAATAAAAAACATTACTACCCTACTCTCTCTCTCTCTCTCTCTCTCTCTCTCTCTCTCTCTCTCTCTCTCTCTCTCTCTCTCTCTCTCTCTCTCTCTCTCTCTCTCTCTCTCTCTCTCTCTCTCTCTCTCTCTCTCTCTCTCTCTCTCTCTCTCTCTCTCTCTCTCTCTCCTCTCCTCTCCTCTCCTCTCTCTCTCTCTCTCTCTCTCTCTCTCTCTCTCTCTCTCTCTCTCTCTCTCTCTCTCTCTCTCTCTCTCTCTCTCTCTCTCTCTCTCTCTCTCTCCGCTTTATTTCTTTAATATATTTCTCCTTTCTGTTTTACATATTCACTCCTCATTCCCACTTCCTCTTTCTCTTCTTCTCGTTCGGCTTCCTCTTCCTCCTCCTCGCCTCCTCCTCTAGAACTTCAACTACTATCACCAACCCGTAACAATATACAAAAAAA
>JAXIVD010003479.1:40000-45591 GCA_036785275.1 Cancer borealis
ATGGAAGGGGGAGTAGGGAGGGAAGAAGGGATAGGGTTTACAGGAAGATTGAAGAGTGGGGAAGTGGTAGGGATTGAAGGTGTTTCGGGATGGGGGAGATTGTAGGGATGGAAAGGGGAGTTGTAGGGACAGGGGTAAGGATGGAAGGCGGAGTTGGGAGGGAGAAGAGAAAGGGATTTAGGGAAGAGTCGGGAGGGGGGAAAGGATAGGGATGGAATGTGTAGTGTTGAACAGAGAACGGGTATTTATGGAAGTGGGATTGGGGAGTGAAGGAGAGGGGTGTAGGGATTGAAGGAAGAGTGGTTAAGGGTTGAAAAGATAATGATGGAAGGGATAATTGATTGGGGGTAAGGGGGATAGGAATGGAAGATGGAGGGAGAAGAGAGGAAGGGGTATGGATGGAAGGCAGAGTGGGGAGGTGGGAAGAAGTAAGGATGGAAGGGAGAGTGCATGGGGAAGGATGAATGTGAGGTTGGGAGTTGCAAGGGGTAGGAAGGAAGGTTGAGTGGGAAGGTGGAAGGGATATGGATGGAAGGGTTAGTGGGGGGAGACGGGATGGGGATAGGAGGTGGAGAGTGAATAGAGGATGGGGTACGGAAGGAAGGAAGAGTTGAAAGGGGAAGGTAGGATGGGGAAGGGTTAGATTTGAGAGTTGGGAGGACAAGGGAAGGGGGTGAAGGATTATATGGAGGAGTGGGAAGGGGGGGAAGGGATAAGGATAGTTGGAGGAGTAAGGATGGAAAGTGTGGTAGTTATAGAAGGGGAATGGAAAGGGGAGGATAGATGATGGAATCAGTAGATGAGAGAATGGAGAGGATGAAAAAGGTGGGACAAGGACAAATGGGGCAGTTTGGAAGGGGAAATGGGTTGGTAGATGAGGTAGTATTAGAAGAGGGAGTGGGGAGTAGGAAGAGGTAGGAAAGGAAGGGACAATGGCGTGGGAGAGATGGGTAAGTACGGAAGGTGGAGTAGCAAAGGAAGAAGAGGAAGTGTGGAAGGTGGAAAATGTAGGGATGAAAAGGGAAATATGGAGGGAGGAAGGGATAGTATTAGGAAGTGGAGTGGGGAGAGGGAAAGAGCATGGGAAGATTAAAAGGGTAGGGAGGAAATGGGATGTTAAGAAACAAGATGGATTAGGGATGGAAGGGGGAGTTGGGAGTGAGGTGAGGGGAAGTTGTAGGGAGTGAAGGAGGCGTGGGAAGGAAGGAAAACGAAGGGGTAGAATGGGGAGTGGGGAGATAAGATGGGATCGTGAAAAGAGGGGAAGAAGGGCCAGGGATGGAAGAGAGACAATGGATGAAGGAAAGGGTAAGGATGGAGATGGAAGTAGAAAGGGTGGAAGGGGTAGTGATGGAAGGGGGAATGGGGAGGGAGGAAGGGATAGGCATGGAAGGAAAGTGGGGAGGGAAGAAGGGGTAGAGATGGAATGGGAGTGTGGAGGGAAGAAGAGCTAGGGATGGAAGGGAGAGTGGGAATGGGAAGGGGAAATGGGGAGGTGATAGATGGAGGAGTTGGGAACGGTTAGATTAGGGAGTGGGAAGAGATAGATTCAGGAGTGGGGAGGGAAAGTGGGGTAGAAATGGAATCAGGAATTATGAGGGGGAGGAGTGGGGAGGTGGAGAGAAAGTGAGGAAATGATAGATGTGGGACTTTGGAAAGGGGAAGGGATGGGGATGGAAGGGGGAGTTAGCTGGGAGGATAGTGTAGGGATAGAAATGGGAGTAAGGAGTGTTAAGGAGTAGAGAAGGAAGGGGGAGTGGAGTGGGTTGAAGGAGTAAGGATAGATAAGAAGAGGTAAGGATGGAAGGATTATTGGAGAGAGGGGAAGGGTTAGGGATGGTAAGGGGAAGGGAAGGGGTAGAGATGGAAGGGGAAGTTTGGAGGGTTAAGGAGAAAGATGGAAGGGGGAGTGGGAAGGGGAGAAGGAGTACGGATGGAAGGAGGAGTGTGGAGGGGAGAAGGAATACGGATGGAAAGGGAAGATGGAAAGGAATGGAATGTAAATTGACGAGGAAAGAAAGGGTGGATAACAGAGGGAGTGGGAAGGGGGAAGGGGTAGGGATTGAAGGAAGAATGTGGATTGAGGAAAGGGTAATGATAGAAGGGAGAGAGGGTTGGGGGAAGAGGTAAGGGTGGAAGGAGGAGTGTGGAAGAGGGAAGGGAAGGAAGCGGGAGTGAAGAGGTGGTGAGTGGGGAGGGTGGAAGGTGTAGGAAGAGTAGTGAGGGAGAAGTAATGGGTAGAGAGTTATGGAAGGGAATGTGTAAGGATGGAAGGGCAAGTTGGGAGGGTTGAAGGGAAAGTTGAGAGGGATGGAACGGATAGGAATGGAAAGAAGAGTAGCTAGGTGGAAGGAGTAAGAATGGAGGGTGGAATTGGGATCGGGAAGCGGTAGGGATGGAAGGTGGGTGGATAGAGGAGGATAAGGAAGTGCGGATAGAGGAATAGGCAGGGGTGAAAGCGGTATTGGGGAGGGAGGAAGGGGTAGGGATTAATAGGGGAGTGAGGAGAGGGGAAGGGAAAGGGTTAAGGATGGAATGTGTGTGTTGGAGATTGAGTGTGAGTTTGGGTGAGTGAGTGTGAGTGTGATTTGGTTGAGTTTGGGTGAGTGATTAAGTGTGAATGTGGGTTAGTGAGTGAGGGTGCGTGTGAATGAGTGTTTGATGTTAGTGTGGGTGAGTAAGTGTGAGTGTGGATGAGTGAGTTTGGGTGGCTGAGTGCGTGGGAGTGTGGGTGAGTAAGTGTGAGTGTGAATGAGTGAGTGTGGGTGGGTGAGTGAGTGGGAGTGGGGGTGAGTAAGTGTGAGTGTGGATGAGTGAGTGTGGTTGGGTGATTGAGTGTGAGTGTGCGTGATTGAGTTTGAGTGTGCGTGTGGATGAGTGAGTGAGTTTGAGTGAGTGCGAGTGTGGGTGATTGAGTTTGAGTGTGCATGTGGGTGAATGAGTGAGGGTGAGTGAATGTGAGTGTAGGTGATTGAGTGTGAGTGTGAGTGAGGGTGAGTGAGTGTGAGTGTGGGTGATTGAGTGTGAGTGTGAGTGTTGGTGAGTGAGTGTGAGTGTGGATGATTGAATGTGAGTGTGAGTGTGGATGATTGAGTGTGAGTGTGGGTGATTGAGTGTGAGTGTGGGTGAGTGAGTGTGAGTGTGGGTGATTGAGTGTGAGTGTGGGTGAGTGAGTGTGAGTGTGGGTGATTGAGTGTGAGTGTGAGTGTTGGTGAGTGAGTGTGAGTGTAGGTGATTGAATGTGAGTGTGAGTGTGGATGATTGAGTGTGAGTGTGGGTGATTGAGTGTGAGTGTGGGTGAGTGAGTGTGAGTGTGGGTGATTGAGTGTGAGTGTGGGTGAGTGAGTGTGAGTGTGGGTGAGTGAGTGTGAGTGTGGGTGATTGAGTGTGAGTGTGGGTCAATGAGTGTGAGTGTGGTTGAGTGAGTGTGAGTGTGCGTGTGGGTGAGTGAGCGTGAGTGTGAGTGAGTGTGTTTGAGTAAGTGAGTGAGTAGTGTGCAAGGGAAGGCAATTGGTCTTGATGGAAGGGGGAGTAGGGACGGGGAAGGTGAAGGGATGGAAGGAAGAATGGGATGGTTGAAGGAGTAAGGATGGAACGGGGAGTGGAAAGACGGGTGTTAAGGATGGAAGGGGGAGTCTTAAGGAGGGAAAGGGTTAGGATGGTATGAGGAGTGGGATGGGAGGAAAGGATAAGGATATATGGAAGAGTGAGGAAGGGGTAATGCCTTATGATGGAAGAGGGAATGGGAAAGGAGCAAGGGCTACGGATAACAGTGGAGAGGGGAGGAGGGAAGTGTTAGGGATGAAAGGAAGAGTGGGGATAGAAGAAGGGACAGGGATGGAGGGAAGAGTTGGAAGGGGGAAACGGATAAGGAAGGAAGGTGGATTGCGAAGGGATGAAAGGGGGAGGGACTCTAGGAAAAGTGGGGAGAAGGGTAAGGGTAGGGAGTAAGGAAAGAGTTGGGAAGGGTAAAGGGGTAAGGATTAAAAGGGGAGTGGGGAGGGTTGAAGGGGTAGACACTAACAGAAGAGTGAGGAGGAGGAAGGGATTAGGATTGAACGGCGAGTTGGAAGGGGGAAGAGAAAGGATGGAAGGGATAGTGGGAATTGAGATTAGGTAGGAATGGAAGGGAAAGTGGGAAGGAGGAATGGGTAGGTATGGAAGGAGGATTGGTGTGGCGGGAAGGAGTTTGGATTGAAAGGGGAGTGGGAAGGGAGCAAGTGGATTTGGGGAGGGTGGAAAAAGTAGGGCGAGAGAAGTTTATAAGGATGATAGGAAGAGTTCAGAGAAGGGAAAGAAAAGAGATGGTAGACGGAATGAGGAAGGAGAAAGAGATAGCGATGGATGGGGAGTGGGGAGAGGGGAAAGTGTTAAAAATTGAAGGAAGAGCGGGGAGGGGAGAGGTATAGGGAAGGAAGGGAGAGTGAGGAGGGGGAAAGAGGAAGGGATGGAAGGGAATGTTAGGAGGGGGAAAAAATTAAAAAGGGATAGATTAAGGAATGGGGAAAGGAAGGTTAGGTGGGGAAGGGATAGATGGGAGAGTGAGGACGGATGGATGAAGGAGTGGGAAGGGTAAGTAGGGTGTGAATGGAAAGTGGAATTGGGAAGGGGAGGAGTGTGGAAGTGAAAGGAAAGTGGGGAAAGGATAGATGTGGGATTTTGAAAGAGCGGTATAGAAAGAAAAGTGGGTATAATGGAAGGAGGGGTGGGAAGGAGGAAAGGGATAATGATAGAAAGGGGAGGGAGGAAGGTACGTTTGGAGGAGGGAAGGGGTAGGGATGGAAGGGAGAGTCGGGAGAATGGAAGGGGTAATGATGGAAGGGTTAGATGGATGAGTGTGTCAGGGGAGAAAGGATGGGTAAAGGATAGATGGGTTATGGGGAGAGGGGAAGGGGTTAGAGATGGTAGTGGAACAGGGGAGGTAGGATTGGGGAGAGATGGAAGGAAGAGTGATGGGGGAAGGGGTAAGAATTGAAGGGGGTGTTAGGAGGTGAAGGGGTTAGGGATGGAAGAGGAGTGGAAGGATAAGGATGAATTGGGGGTTTGGAAGGCAGAAAGGATAGGGATGGAAGGAAGAGTGAGGAGGGGGGAAGGGATAAGGAAGGAAGGGGGAGTGTTGATAGGGAAGAGGGAAGGATTGATTGAGGATTAGAGTGGGAGGAAAGGGTAGAGTATTGAAGTGGGGGTGAAGAGGGGAAAAGGTTGGGGATGGGAGGAAGAGTGGGGAGGGGAGAAGGATTAGTATAGAAGTGGAAATGAGTATTGGAATAGAGTAAGGATGGAAGGGAGAGGGAAGGGGAAATGATGAAAAGGGGAGTGGTGGGTGGGGAATTAGGAGGTGAGAGGGAATAGGGATTGAAGAAATAGTGGGGAGGGTGAAAATGGTAAAGATGGAAGAGAAGTGGGGAGGAAGAAATGGGTAGGTTATTGAAGTGGGAGTGGGTAAGGGTTAAATGAAAGGAAGAGTGGGGATGGGGCTAGGGGCAGGGATGGAAGGAAGAGTAGGGAGGAGGAAAGGTGTAGAGATGGAAGGGGGATTCGGGAGGGAGGAAGGGGTAAGGATGGAAGGGGGATTGGGGAGGGTTGTGGGG